>JAPKID020007811.1:0-10128 GCA_026931265.2 Tropidonophis doriae
ATTTCTGCAGTTCCAGCGTGCCGTTGGCGAAAGGGATTTCTCCCCCCGCTATCCGTTCCCTGGCTCCTCGGGCGAAATGGGATCGCCTTCCTCCCCCGACCCCCACCCGGCGCTCTGCCTGGATGGGGGTCCCCGCACACCGCCCGTCCGGTGGGAGGCCCTTAAAGAGCCCCCGTAGCCCCCGAAGGGGCCATCAGAGAAAAACAAGCGGCGGACGAGTCAAGGACTTGTCCGACGCCTCCGGCGGCCAGAAGCGGTCCTCTCCTTGTCCCATTTTATTGAGGGGATGTTGTGCAGATCTTAGTTGTTCTGCACAGGTAGTATAGTATTTGCTGGAGGTTTCTAAGATATCTGGGCTCCAAGACACATAGAGCTTTATAGGTGATAAATGGGAAACAAACTACTAACAAATGAAGCTCTCAGGCAATGGTGCTTTGTGACAATGATGCGATTATGCAGCATGTTCTAGGGTAGGTAGTTATGTACCAGCTAAAGGTTCTGGGTGGTTTTATGTATCTCTGTAATGAGTGGTCGGTCCTCAGTAGTGAGCAAGATGGACAAATTTCCATCAGAATAAATCAGCTCTTTGTGATGTGAATTTTACCTTTAAAAATTCTACTGGAATTAGTGTCCACAAGTTTTCCCTTTGTTGTGTGGCTGTAAGGTATCCATGACATCAAATACAAAGCTCCCATTATCTCAAATGCAGCAAAATTGCTGGGCTAAGTTCACTTATTACATACATTTAAAGCTTAAAAAAGCTTTGCTAGGACACTAAGACCTAAGCATCACCGCCTGCTGTCTAAAAAAAAGTATAGATAGATTATTTTGCCTTGATTGCCAACGTGTTGAATAACATGTTATTTCAAGTTTTTGCAGAATTCAACAGAAGCAGATATCAAAAGATGAATAAAGGACTACCACAACGATCAGTGTTATCCACTCCTGTTTTTAACTTGTTCACTTATGGCCTGCCTTAAACTGTTTCTCAGAAATCTATCTATGCTGATGATAAAAATCTCACAACTTCAATGATGCAAAAGACATCCTTTCTTAAGATCTCCAGAAACTGGATAACTACTTCAAAAAATGGCACCCCCAACCAAGCCAAACAAAAACAGAAGTAGCCACATTATACCTCAGCAATAAGTATGTGAATTACCAGCCTTCAGTAAAGTTCTGAAACTGCATTTTATAATGTAATACCTCTCAAACTACCTGGGGGTAACACTGAACAGATCACTAACCTTCCGACAACATCTGGAAAAACAGCTGCAAAATTGAAATGCTCACAATTTATTGAAGAGAATGTTTCGAACATCCTGAGGTGCTGATGCTAACACCCTACAAACAATAGCCTGGAATTTGCTTTATCCCACAGTTAAATATGGTGTCAGCATGTGGCTCAATAGTATCCAGGCCCAAATGCTCAATGACCAACATCACTAGACAATGTGTAGCATCTCTGGCACATTGCATCCCACTTCTAAGCTTTGGTTACCAGTACTTAGCAATATCATACATTTGACATTAGAAAACAACAAGCTCTCCTTTGGCCAATGTCAAGGATACCAAACAAGGCCCTTCCTATTCACCAAGACCAGAAGTGGTATTCAGCAGGTTCTGACCTGTTCTGGGGAGCAAGTAGCAGAAATTTTGAATAGTTTGGAGAACTGGTAATTACCACCTCTGACTGGCCCTGCCGGTCTATTCTCTGCCTGCTGAGTCCCAGCTGATCGGGAGGGAATGGGGATTTTGCAGTATTCTTCCCCTGCCATGCTCATTAAGACACTCCCACCAAGACATGGCATGCCCACCAAGCCACACCCAAAGAACCAGTACTAAAAAAAATTGAATCCCACCACTGACCAAGACAATGCATAATCCATCACAAGACTGAAAATCTGTGGGCCAATATGGAAAACCACTTTTCACTTAATATCTAGCAAGACAAAGGAGATGGTGCTAGATTTCCGGAAGCACAGAGAGGAACCTGCCCCACTGTATATTGAGGGGGGCTGTGTGGAGAGGGTTTCCTCTTTTAAATTCTTAGGAGTGCTTATTAGCCAAGATCTCACCTGGAAAAACAACACATCTTTGGTGATTGGAAAAGCCCAACAGAGACTTCATTTCCTTAGAGTCCTGCGGAGAAATCAGGTGGAACAACGGGCTGATGACCTCTTTCTATCGGTCCACCATAGAAAGTGTCCTCGCATATTGTATCACAGTGTGCTATGCTGGTTTAACAGTTGCGGAGAGGAAGGCGCTACAGAGAGGCACAGGAAACCATCGGTTGCCCTCTGACATCACTGGATAACATTGCCAAATCTTGCTGCTTTAGCAGAGCAAGGAAGATTCTCAAAGATGATTCACACCCTGGTTGGTATCTCTTTGCCCTTCTATCCACAGGCAGGAGATATCAAAGTATAGCCAGCCGAACGAACAGGTTTAAAGATAGCTTGTATCCTTGGGCTGTCAGACTTTTAAATTCAACCGCAATCACTCCATGCACAGGCTAGTTTTTTCTTTTTTCTTTTCTCTCTTTTTTTTGTTTTTTATAATTTTGCACCAGTGAAGTTAAAACCAATTTCATTGTAATTTTAGTACAATGACAATAAATATTATTATTATATAGTAGTTAAAGCATCAGAGTAGAAATTCAGAAGTTGCGAGATCTAGTGCCTCTTTCAGGCACAAAGCCAGCTGGGAAACTTGGGGCCAGCCATTATCTGTCAGTCCTGGGAAGAAGAAAAGGAAGGCAGGAAAAACCACTTCAAACACCTTGCCAAGAAAACTAGTCCAGACAGTTGCTAGGAGTCAACTCTGGCTTGAAGGCATTTAAAAAAAGGAAAAACAAAACCCCCACACACAAATTTCTTCACTGAGAAAAGTGCTACGCTGTGATTCAGCTGAGGCCTGATTCCCTCTGTTCATTGCTGTTGGGTCATCTCTCTTTCCCCCATCCAAGCTTCAAACCTCAAAGGCATTCTTTAAAAAAAAATACAAATCCCAGTCCCTGGAGGCATGTTCTACGGGTGAATTCTGGCTCGGCCTCTATCACATCGCTCACAGCACCAAAAAGTAAGGCATGAATCATCTATGCTCAGCTTATCAAATACATAGAGATACCCATGTGAAACAAACTTTTCTCTTCCTCTCCTGCTTGCTACAGTTACATTCATCTTGCAGGTAGGATATTGTCACCAAGGAATGCAACTTACTTCGGGGAGGAAAATGACTCTCTTCAAGCCGTTTGCGTAAAGCCTATTGGGTCCATTTATTAACGCCACAAAAGTATTGCTCTGTGCTATTTCCTGGAGGAGATAGGGTTAGTATATAAAGGATTTAGACCTTATCGCAGGAAGAATGCAATTGATTGTGGGCATATGTTTTTACAGATGCTTAACAATTAAATTACTACTACTACTACTACTACTACTATTATTATTATTATTATTATTATTATTATTATTATTATTATTATTATTTCCTTCAAATTCTATATCTATTGATATTCCAGCGAGTACAGATGAGAGAGGATCGTACAATCTCTCGGATCTCCTCTCCGCTGTGTATGTGTGTAGGGGATGCAATGTAACAAACCCCATGGAGAGGAATGAGTGTGTGTGTGTGCTTTCTCCCTGCATTGGGATCTGGATCCTTACTGGGTCCTTTTAAACTTTTTCCCTCTGCCTCTCTCTCTCTCTCTCTCTCTCTCCCCCTTCCCTTCTTCTGATTGGTTGGCAGCGAACTGTCTCATGAGCCCAAACTCCGAAGGTGAACAGTGTTCTCCCAAAAGGCAGTGAGGAAGTGTGTGGGGCTAAAGAGGGAGTGTCCCATTGGCCGGCAGGAATAGGCATGGTTGTTACAGCGGAGAGGAAATGGCAGAGGTGAATGTCTGGGGGCGGAAACCTGGGGATGAAGTGGGCGCGGAGAAGGAGGACGGTCCCATTCCGTGTTCTAAGCATCTCAGTGACCATCTTCCTCATATTTCCTCAGCTCTGGGAAACAAATAAGTTTCTCTGGTTGTTTTTGTTTTTATATCTTGTCCAATTCCTTTTTTCTAAATAAAACCTATTTGATTTGTTCTTTTTAGATATCCAGGGAAAACAGTTCCCCAGTATATTTGTTTGTTTGGTTAACTGGACATTCCCTAAATGATTGTATGCACGTATGTGCATATAAATACAAATTTAATGAAATTGTGTGGTTGAAATATATCTATTTTCTTTCTTAATTTACCCCTGCTTTGAATTCTCTCCCTTTCTTTTGTTGGATCCCTTATGTCAAATCGTGAACCGTTAGCTGTTTGCATTCTACAGATAATTATGTGTTAGATTGTACAGATAATAAACCCTAATTTATGTAGAGAATTTATATAGCTTCCCACTTACTTTCATAAATATGAAACCAGTTGCCAAGCATCCAAAATTTGATCATGTAAACATGTGAATGTTGCAATGGTCGAAAGTGTGAAAAATGGCAATAAGTCACTTTTTTCAGTTCCTTTATAACTTTGAACTGTCAGTAAATGAACTGTTGTAAATCAGGGACTACCTGTATTGTATAGAGTAGACAATATGGTATTGATAAAGCCACTCCACATTCCTAGGGATCAAGGCTTTATGATTCCTCACTAAACTCTTTCTGTTTCATTTCATTTTATTCTCTGTTTGGTTTTTGGTTTTAATTTTCTCTTAATCCTTTCTTTTACATCACTACTGATGGTAATCTTGCCAGCAGGGAGTATATTGTTTATATTCATTTCATGCAGGTCACACTTTGATCTTGCTTGACTAAAGAGCTTGGCGAAAACACTTGAGATATAACACATTTAAATCCTGCCTTACCTTCAGTATTTTAAAAAAGCAGCCATAGCTTTATATTGTAACACTTAAATGCACGATTTCCTTTTTGTGCTTAGAACTGCTGGAAGCTAGTTTAAAATGAAATGTTTTTTTAAGCTACAACATGCTCAAAATTGGGCTTTAATGGATGTTTGGGGAGGAGGGGGTAAAGACAGCCAGTACAGGTGAGGTAGATTTTTTTTTTTTTTTACAAAAAAGGTTTTATTGGGTTTTACAATTTTATAACAAGGAAAGGGTATGTAAGGTAAAAAAGAAATATTTTGGAGGCATCCATATCAGAGGTGCAGGCCGCTTCCAAGGCTTCATACAAAAATTGATTATTTTTCCATTTAAGGTGGCAGGAGTTACATATGTGTCATTTCATAAAGTTCATGCATTCAATACATTGTTTCTACAAAACATCCGAACAAAAAGATTACAGTATTTTGAAGGAAATTATTCTTGTAATCTGAGTCTTTTAGATATTGTATCCTCATCCTCCCTCCCACCAGTAGGCGGTGCCATGGCCCCTCCCATTCCCCCTTTTTCTTCCTCCAGGATTAAGGCATATTATTTTTTTCTGAAAAGATGCTAACGCCTCTTTAGTTGTTTTAATTTTAACTCTCCGCCCCTCCCAGAGCACCAGCATTCCTTCAAACATCAACCATCTGGAGCAGATCCCATTTTTATATAATAATTCCTTCTTACGTCTGGTATATTTTCCGGGTATCCTTATATCCTTAACTGGGGAAGGGCAAGGCACAGTTTTCATCTATTCCAAATCATATATAATAACCACGAGAACTCTCAGCAACATTATTGATTTGAATGTTTCAATGGAATGTCACATGCCAAATGTTCTTAGAACAAGATGCAACCCTTGCTTAAGGCCTAATTTATCTGTGATTCTGATGCAGTATTGCATAGCTTTTTTATAGGAAGGCCCAGGCATATGACCACTTGTTTAATGGCAGTTCAAATTAACAACATCCTCTGAAAAAAATCATTTATGATCTAAATTTGAATTTACCACCTTCACCTTACCCCCACAGTCACATTATCACAATCTGGGCATTTCACAACCAGCTCACATTTACAACTGGTTATAATATCGTAGAGTCACGTGAGCGTGACTTGTAACATTTTTTTTGCCAGTTTTCAGCAAAGCACATCATTCATTAAGCTGGATTCACACCTATAATCACAGTGACTTGACTTATGACCATGGTAAAAATGGTTATAAAATCAGGTCTGGTCATATGATCACCAGGATTTACAATCACAATGACTTACAATGGAAATTCCTGTCTCAACAGTGGTTGTATGTTGAGAATTACCTGTAAATAGTTCAAACTCCTTTTCTGTGCAAATCTTAATTCTTATAGGGAACCATGTACATTTGGAATCCAACTTCATTTAGTCAAAGCTCACTGAGCTATTTAGTAGCACATTTTGCAGTGTTGACCTAAGCAAAAATTAGAGACCTACTTTGGTGCAGTGGTTAAACATCAGGGTAGAAACCAGACCATTAGTGCTAGTCCTGCCAAAGGCACAAAACCAGCTGGGTGATTTTTGGCCTGTCACTCTCTCTTAGCCCTAGGAATGAGGCCATGGCACACCATTTTTCAAATCTTGCCAAGAAAACTGTAGAGGCTTTCCAAGCAATCACCAGAATCAATACTGATTCCAAATAAAACAAAAAGCAAAAACTACATTCAATTTACTCCATATGGGCCCCTCTTAACTGTATTCTTCTTAACTTGCACAATCCTTGACCAACATATTGAGTGAAGGTGATGGGAGTTACAATCCAACAAACGTGGATGCTTAGGTAGTTAGAAATCACCACAGTAGATACTTTCTATAGAACTATAGAATGATTAAGGCAAAAATTCATCTACATTTCTCTTCAGATTTGCTAATTCATTTTTGATGAACAAGCAGATTTACAGAGATCAGCGCATACAATTAAGGCTCATACTATAATCATGAAAAAGAATTCAACCATAATAGGACACTTCAGAGTAAATCTCTCTTCAGAAGATACATATCTTGAGTCCCAGCACCTAAGAATACTCCAATAGTCATAGATTTGAAGATGACAGGGATAACACAATTCAATTATATCTGTACATAATTTTACTCTTTTTATATCTTTTCCCGAAACTACCTGCTGTGCCTAGAACATTTCAGAGAGATTATGATGAGCTCCTTTGCATGGTCTGAAATAACTTGTATTATGTAGGTCTTCTTTATTGAACTCCATAATAAGTGTTGCTTTATTAACATAATTTCTGGTCCTGTTAAAATACTAGGGTAACATTCTAGCTGGCTTACAACTTGGATCTCTTATCCCTAGGGAAGTTTCCGGACTAATTTGTTTCCCAAAACTGCAGAGTCTATTTATTAAATAATATAATTGCCAAATGTTAATGTTCCACCTCAGTAGAACAGGTATGATGCTACAACTTTCTAAGCCTCTGAAACAACCTCGTATTCACAAGCATTATTTATCCAAAAGAGGAAGACCCAGTCAGTGGAAAATAGCAAGTGACATAGACTAATATGAATTCTACCAAAATATATCTTCCCAAACTACTTAGTCTAACCCTAAAACTGCCCCAGACTGTATTACTCCTCATGATTATTGTCGACAGTGCAATCATGTGCATCTTAACAGAATATAGTACACCAATTAGGATCTGGCATATTAGTACCACAGAGTTACAAACAGGGTATCAAGCTGGCCTGTCCCAGAACGTAATTGAATTGCACTGCTATTCAGAAGTCTTTTAAGTGAACTAAGAGCTTTTTGATTTGACCATTTGCGATTATAGACAAATTAACTTGCCCCAAACTTTTAGATACATCAATATAAACATTTAATGGGCTTTTTCAGTTCACAAAGCTTGGCGATTTTCCAAAACAACTTGCTTTGTTGTCTAATTGTTGCATTTAATAGGTTTTCCCTCAAATGCTGGACTCAAATTCACAAGGCTCCAGTTTAAAACAGCTGCTTTGCCTTCTTTTTCTATGTCATAGGGAATTTAGCTTTTTAATATATTTAAATTGCTGCATCTGCCAGAATTTGAAGTTAAATTCCAAACCAAGTGTTCTGCTTCAACCATTTGACATCCAAATTTTGTATCAATTCTAAAAAAAAGGCTAGGGTGGTAATATAGAATATTCCAGCTACTTTTTTGCCACATTAACATTACATATCTCTTTAGCTGAAATAACTTCAAATGGCTTAATTTTACTAAAAAGATGCCTATAATCCAATACAATATGGAGTGATCCTAGAGCAGATTTAAAAGCAAGGAAAGCACTGTATTTTTAAGCTAAAAACATAAATAACTGTGCTCTAGGGCCACTCTAGTAGTGCCTAATTCAAATTAGCTTCCCACTGGTATGTTGGGATTTATTTATTTATTGATTGATTGATTGATTTGATTTGATTTATATCCCGCCCTTCTCCTGGAAAGGACCCAGGGCGGCGTACAAACAACATGAAGAGAACTCACTTGTATTTCACAATTTTGACCGTTTTCTAGTTTACCTCAAGCCAGGGATTTGAATCACAAATACAAGACTTCTTCCGCATGTTCCGTAAGACTTGTCTTATAGCAAATGAACTAAGAAGGCTTTTTGGTAATAAACCGTGGCAAAATATACTGACATGCTGTCAAGAAATGACAGTGTACTATAAAGAAAGTTAAAACTTAAGCATGCTGAAATGTTAGGTAAGAAACATCTTGAGTGGGGAGCGAATGGGTAGATGCTGCCTAGATAACGTAGCCCATAGCTGCATAAGGAGTAGAGAAATAGGCTCAGAAGGGACCCTCCCTAACCTCTTCTCAGACTGTAAAGGAGACAGCAGGAGATTTGTACTTCCAGGCTTGCAAGATTCTGTTAATGTAACCTTACAATAAAGCAGAATGAGCTTAATTGATCATGTGTCTGGTTTACCTGGGAAGTCTGACATATACTTAGCAACAGCCCAGTTGAGAACACCATAAGGGCAATTTATGAATAAAAAAGAAACCTATTTATTCTTAAAATGGAAGGGCTTATTAACCACACATGACATTTAAAATTCAATTAAATATTTCCATTTGAAAATTTTCACATTCCCAGTCTTGAAGAACAACTTATTTAAAGACAAATGTTTTGAGTTTCATTAGACCTAAGTGAAACCTAATCAATGTTATACAGCCATACACACAGTACAGGCATATAAATGCTGGGATCTAACTTCTGAATAGCATGCTTGTTGGACCTGTAACTGTAACCGTTAGTATTTCTTCCATCATACTTTTCCTCAGTCTCTCCAATTCATAATAGGCAACCTCTTTCTTGTACAAATATCCCCGCATTATTAACCAGTTGCCAAATACATAACTGCAATCACAGATTAATCAGTAATAATCAAGCATGGAGACCTACATTTGCAACTCCTCCAAAACTGCAGGAAAAAAGACCACTGTTTTCATTGACTTCTACAGCTATCCTAAAACAAACCTACCTTTTTTTCAAATTACAATGGAGCTTTTTGTTCCTTTTTGGCCCACACCTAATATTAAAATTTCATGTCCCCCCTTTTTTTTATCCTCAACAGGTGTAATCAATTGATACGATATCCTAGTTGTGATGACATAAGAAATAAAAGTTAACCATCAATCAACTAGCGGGGGAGGGGGGGGCTGCAAAGTTGCCCCTTTTAAGACTGGTGGACTTCAAATTCCAGAATTCCCCAGCCAGCCAGCCAGCCAGCCAGGGAGTTGAAGTTCACCAGTCTTAAAAGGGCCAATTTTGCAGACCTCTTAACTAACCAATTTGGAGAAAAAGTGAAACCGCCAAAGTAAGTGAATCTATTGCATGAAGCGTTGAGCAAAAAAAAAATTTGGGCAGGCAAAACAGGAACAAGAGATACAATATCATTAGTGCTGCTATCAAAAACTGGAATCTGTAGAAAGAAAGCTTTCTCCTCATACGGAGATTGATTGTTTACCTTTGACTCCCAAACAGGACATAGCACTCCACTGAACAGCCTCCCCTCTTCCTGCTTGAACCCAGAAGATCCCTTTATCCTTCCATCAGTATTTGCCTCATATTAGTAGAGCTTCCTATTCCAGATCACTAAAACCATGGTCACTATCAGCTAAGCAGATTTCCCAGAAGAGGTTCACTTTCCTATCCAATAAACTCTTCTCCCTCCTTGCAGGATTACTGTATACTAACACCTTACTACAATAGCCCTCCTCCCCTCAAATAAGGTGCA
>JAPKID020007812.1:0-10128 GCA_026931265.2 Tropidonophis doriae
ACAACCTCCCCCCCCCGAACTACACACCACCTTGGACCTTCACCTTTTCCGCCAGCGTCCCAAAATGCTCCTATTTCAACAAGCCGGCCTAGCATAACCTTCCAATTCTGACTTCTATTGCTATAAATTTTAATTAGAGGGTTTTATAATTGTTTTACCACAGGGTTATAGTTTAATAGTTTTTAATAATTTATTGTTGTATATATGTATTGTTTTAATATTGCCTGTGCGCCGCCCTGGGTCCGTTTTTAGGAGAAGGTGCAGGGTATAAATTTGATAAAATAAATAAAATAAATTATATGGGCTATACTTTTGCTTATCCCAAAGTTTTAGTTTTTCCTAACTTGCAAAAAAAAATTAACAAAGAAATATTCTTTTAACGTGAAGTTAATCTGAAGCTAAGAGTTACATATTCAGAACAGTAAGCGTGCACCTGTCGTATGATATCTGTCATAAAGAGACGAGTCTTGTGAGATGAATAGCTTTACTGTAGACTGTGAATTTTCTACCCAAAAGGTACAAGAACTAGCAGGATTTGCACATGGGAAAATATGCTGTCCGGGAAAATAATAATTCAACTAAATTCCCTAGCTTCACGCCATAACATTAAACAGAAGACTGATGACTTAGCATTCTTCAAAACTTGGCAGCAAACTTATGCTTCTGTAATACTGCAATATCTTTAAATTTTGAAAGAATTCCTCACAACTTTCTACCGCATTAGTATAAATCAAATTAATTTATAGTACCATCTTAACATTCTGAGAACATTTATTTTAAAACAAACCTCTAACATGAGTAATAACACTCTTATAAATAATAATAATCAGTGTCTTTTGAAATGGCTTTCCTGTTTTTTTAAAAAATATATTTTTAATAAGCAATATAACTTTTTTTAGTTTTAACCATCTGCTTATCTTACATGAGCTGTATTAAATGTCTAAATGTCATCTCAGTAATTTTTTAAAAATACAGATACATAGGTCCCAGGGGAAATGACTGTACAGTCATTAACTTTTTTTAAAAAAAAGATAAACCAGTATAGAAAATGTTTCATGTTTCCCTCAAAGAATCTGAGGGACAAAACAAGAAGTAATAAAAGTATTAAGCTCAATGGCCGGAAAAAAAAACCCCATTACTTTGGAGATAACAGTGGAGTTTACACGGTCAGCAAAACAAAAAAAGGAGGACAATCTTCTCTAAATAGAAGAACATATTTCTCCATGGGCAAATAGGAACTGTTCAATGAGCCCTTTTAAAAAATATATTATCAGTGGAAAAACATTCATGCAAGAATATATTTTGCACGTTGATCCGAGGACGGCACCTACAGACTAGAAGCTTATCAGCCTTCCCCAGTTGTCATTCCAAAAATGAGTTGGAATTGGAAATTTTCCAGAATTCTTATCCAGTATGGGTGCTGCTCTCCCATAAATATGGAGGGTGCCAAGCGAAGCTAAACTGATCTAGACCCTCCAGAAGCAAAGACCTCAGTCAGTGCAAAGAGAAAATACTTCCCACTTTTTGCAACCTCTTCAATTTCCTTTCTTGGCTCTCCTTCCTGAGCCGGCCCAGCCCAGCCTGGATGCACAGACATGATGTTCAGGCTGCCAGAACATGTAGGAGGAGTTCTGGTTCATACTGTGTTGCTGCATGAAATGCTGACAAATCATAAGTTTGTTCTCAGTCCTTCTGCACATTTTTCATCTGGGTATTGTGTATGCACTCCAATAAAGCACCCAGAGGGGGGAAGGATCTGTGATGTTCATTAAGATAAGGCCCTTAGTTTAAAACAGATGCTAGGCACTTGGATTATCTTATGTCATTTGAGGCAAGTGTTAGCCACAATTAATATAAAACAAATAGACCTCGACTCTATTACTCATGAAGCTGAGCAGCAGGTCCTTTAAAACCAAAGCAACTATTTATGGGACCTGAAGGAGCAGATTGGAACAAATCTTCATACAGAAAGTCTATCTATGTGGTTAGGAGTTGACACTATGACGCTATGTAATCACCACCATTATGGAAATACATTGCTTATCTAAAATATGGACTGAATTGACATTGCCTCTTTGCTGGTAGAAGGGATGCGGTGGCTCAGTGACTAATACGCTGACTAATGAAGCTTGTCCATCGAGAGGGTCGGCAGGTTGAATCCCTAGCGCTGCGTAACGGGGTAAGCTCCCGTTACTTGTCCCAGCTTCTGCCAACCTAGCAGTTCGAAAGTGTGGAAAAGTGCAAGTAGAAAAATGGGAACCGCCTTTGGTAGGAAGGTAACAGCATTCTGTGCGCCTTCATGCCGGCCACATGACCACGGAGATGTCTTCGGATTAGCACATGTGTGCTAGGGGAACCTTTGTCTTTTACCTTCGCTGGTAACATCAAGGGAAGTGAGGCTTAAACCTTTGAACCTGTTTTGTAAGAACGCAGCAAGAACATGTATAGAAAGAATATGAATTGCCCTTTTTCCTTACGTCAAAAAGAACAGGAAAATAAGATTTCCTTGTGAATAAGATACAATTACCACCTTTACAAGCAAACTAGAAAATTAGATGTCTAAAAAAGCTGTAATAGCCAGTTTAATTTTAAAACTTTAAATGTGAACTTGTTCATTAAAAATCTGGATATTGGGTGTGAACAAAGGTCAAAATTGCTAAGAAGAGACATATACTACTTCCATCAAAAAGAAAGGGCCTGCTGTGCCCATATTATCTGCTCTTTGACAATTAAGAATAATGGTTTAATTTGTTGTTGTTGTTCTGGTTCGAGTGTCTTTCATGTGAACGTATCCGTCTGCCTATATATATGAGACCGCCTTCTGCCACATACATCCCTTCCACCGATCCGCTCCCACAGGGAGGGCCTGCTGCGGGTGCCGTCAGCCGGACAATGCCAGTTGGCGACGCCTAGGAGCAGGGCATTCTCTGTGGCTGGCCCTACCCTTTGGAACGACCTGCCCCCCGATCTACGTACCATTACTGACCTCCGTTTATTCCGCAAATGCCTTAAAACATACATGTTCCAACAAGCCAGCCTAGGTTAACCCCGATTCTGAGACCAAGAATGTAAATTTTAATTGGAATTTTAAATGATTGGGATTTTAGCACGAGATTAATTTAATTCGTTTTTAAATGGTTTTGATGTTTGTATTGCTTTTAAGATGCCTGTGCGCCGCCCCGGGTTCTTCGGGAGAAGGGCGGGATACAAATTAAATTATTATTATTATTCTTGCAACCTGCATTTACTGTTTGTTAAGGTTCATACTGGATTTGTGCCCTGTGTTTTGTTCTTGATTTGAGTCTTTCCATGCACACATCCACATCCATTTCAAAGACTGCAAATGCCCCTTTTCTAAGCCATGCAATTTTACACAGAAGTTTTATATTTCCATCTAAAAAATTCTTTGTAAAATTATATGGCTTAGGAAACTGGACATTTTCAATCTTTTGAATTTTACACGTCTATGTAAAATTAATTTTCTACGTAAAATTGCATGAAAGTCTAGCTGAGCTGGATGTGCCACCACTCAGCTGTTAGGTAGGCAAAGCCACAGACGATCTCCTTTCTGGTGGTGATAATGACAATAACAGCTTATTGTTATTCTCTCCTTTAGCATCTCAGGAGTGTGATTTAATTCCTGCCAGTCTTCAATGTCTAGAGGGTTGATGTATTTGAGTTTTGCCATCAAGCCCCAGTGGGAGTCTACATTGGTAGGTGGTCCTGTGGGAGAACCAACCAGCCTCCTGCAGCCTAGACAAGATGGCCAGGGGAGCGTAGCCATCTTACCTTTGTTTGGTCCTAATCAGGGGTGGAATCCTACCAGTTTAACAACCAGTGCGCAGAGCATGCCTAACGTGCCTGACACACACTGCGTACGTGTGAACAATCCACAGGAAAAGAGCTGAGGCGTGGCAATACACTCTGCTGCACCAATCAGCTGGGCTAAAAAACAAGGAAAAATAGACGAGTATAGCCCGGGGGCGGGAGGGCCCACCTGAAGGTCGAAGCGAACCAGTTCGCTCACAGCTGATCTTCAGAGCTACCGGTTCGCCTGAACCAGTGGAATCCCACCCCTGGCATGTCTGGCAAGGGAAAGGAGTAGCCATCTTACTCCCTTAATTCACCATGGAACTTGTGGATCCCAAAGCAGCTGCAACAGGCACTTGGCTAGCCACCTTGCCCTGGCACTGGAGTTTTTGATCTGGCTTCCTGACCCTTCAGGTCATTTGCCATGGATTTCAGACTGCATTCTCCTGCAATCGAGTTGGTTTTAGTATGGTTTTGACAGTGGATTTAACCCCACATCCCAGTTGGAAGATGGAAGAAGGAGTGGGACCTATGCTTGGGGGCCGTTTTAGCTTTGTCTAATCTGGTTAAGTGGGGAGTCTGTTTGAACTGATGTAATGCACTCTGCATAGGGCTGCCCCAAAAGAGTACAGGTAATCCTCAACTTCAACAGCTCATTTAGTGACCATTCAACAGCACTAAAAATGTGACTTAGGACTGTTTTTCACAGGTGTAACCTTTGCAGTATCCCCAGATCACGTGATCGCAATTCAGACGCTTGAAAACTGGTTCGTATTTATGACAGTCACAGTGTCTGGGGGGGTCCTGTGATCTCCTCTTT
The DNA here is from genome assembly GCA_026931265.2 of Tropidonophis doriae. NCBI lineage: Eukaryota > Metazoa > Chordata > Lepidosauria > Squamata > Natricidae > Tropidonophis > Tropidonophis doriae. The sequence continues at coordinate 4,631 of JAPKID020007812.1, forward strand.
TGCAACCTTCTGATCAGAAAAGTCAACGGGGAAGCCAGATTCACTTAACAACTGGGTTACTAACTAATCAACTGCACTCCTTCACTGAACAGCCCTGGCAAGGTGGTAAAATGGGGCAAAGATCACTTAACAAGTGTCTCACTTAACAGCAGAAATGTTGGACTCAATTGTGGTCATAAATCGGGAACCACCTGCATTTCAACAGGTGCAAAATACAGCTGCAAAGGTAGTAAAGGGTGCCATTTGTTCAGCACACATGTAACCACACTACTCTGTGAGCTGCATTATACTTCTGAGCCCAGTTCAAGCCGGTGGTCACCTTTAAAGTCCTTCATGGCTTGAGATCAGTTGTCCAAAGAACTGAATTTTCCCAGTTATCTGGTTTGGCAGGAAGGGCATGCTCTGCGTTTCAATAGCGTTCCTTTCTTGCTCTAGCATCTATGCTATGAAACATTCTCCATCTGGAGGTGAGATGTAAGGCCCTGAAAACCTGATCGTGTGGCTCAGCCTGGGGCACAGACTGTGTGAAGGGTGCCACCACCTGGTTGTGCTAGCAAACATCGACTGTGATATCTTCCTCAGCTGCTGGTTGTCTTCATTTTTAGATTCGTAATGGGAATTGTTTTTAATTCACTTTAAGATTGTCACTGTCCAGACTCACATCTTGAAACAGGCAGCATTGCAAGTTGAACAGATGAATAAATATATTTAAATAAAACTTAAAACTCAGATTGCCAATTATGTTACTACAGATATTTAAACTTTTCAAAAGCGAAACATTTCCGTAATAAATCTTGAAGCAGTCTCTCAGCTGCCATAAATTATCTTCCTGAATTATAAAAGCAGAAACTTCCAAGAAATGTATATATTTGGGTGTCCTTTTATAACTCCAAGGCAACTGAGGTTTTTTATTCCTCAGATAGAGTTTGCAGAATAGAAAATCCTGTCACAAATATTTCGCATGGTTCTTTCATCCTTGCAGACAGCTTCGTGCCCATCTGACTGAAAAAAAACGCTATATTGCCAAGAGATAACAAGTGCAAAAGAACACAGAGGCACATTAAAATATGCATTCTCGATCTTTCTTTTTTTACACGTTTGTGTAAATTGAAGGAAAAAGGAGCCTTTGGAGATTCCATTTAGGATGTCTGAATTTTATTTATGAGATTATAAATGTGAGTCATCTATTTAGCCCACATTTAAAGAAACAGCCATTTCAAACACTTTAGAAGAGGCCACACAGACACACTATTTCACAAATAAAGCAGTGCAGTAAAAATGCCACGAACACAACAAAAAGAGTACTTTAAAAAAAATTATATAGTTTTACGAAGCCTTCTAAAAAAAACCTTTCCAAGATATTTATAAAAATAAAATCAGAGAGACAACATTTAGCCTGCCTACATGCCACCCCCAACCTCCTGTTTAGAGGCTTCTAAACCTTCTTCCATAAAAACTGCACTGTGATAGACTGGATATTCGAGAAACAAGAGGCTGCTTCCTTTCTCCATTTTCATTTCTGAGGGGGGGAAAAAACCCCTATACCCATGATGGCGAACCTATGGCACGGGTGCCACAGGTGGCACGTGAAGCCATTTCTGAGGGCACGCGAGGCGTTGCCCTGTCAGCTCCAGTGCACATGAGCGTGCTGGCCAGCTGATGTTTGGCCTTGATTTTTGGCCATTTTTTGCCCTCCTGAAGCTTCCAGAGGGAGAAAAATGACCCAATGGGCAACCTGGAAGTCCATTCCTGAACTTCTGGTTTGTGTGTTGGGCCTTTTTTCATCCTCCCCAGGTTCCTAGAAAGTCTCTGGAGCCTTAGGAAGGCAAAAAATGGACGTACCAGGCCCACCGGAAGTCAGAAAACGGACTGTTTCCGGCCTCTAGGGGTGTGAGGGAGGCCATTTTTGTCCTCTCCGGGCTCCAAAAAAGCCATGTGCATATGCGCAGGGCAGCAGAGTGTGTCAAGAGTGTATTGTCAGGGTGCACAGCATGGGAGGCATTAAATTATGGGGTGGACACATGAGTGTGAGCGTGTGTGCTTTAGGCACCCGAGGAGAAAAAGGTCCGCCATCACTGCCCTATAAAATTATTTCCTTTCAGGAAAAGAGCTTTTCGTTAAAGCCATTTCAGTGGAAATGAAAAATAAATAAAACCTCTCATGAAATCTCACAATACATCTAAACCAGTGGTGAAGTTCAATTTTTTCTACTACCGGTTCTGTGGGTGTGGCTTGGTGGGCGTGTCATGGCTTGGTGGGTGTAGCTTGGTGGGCGTGGCAGGGAAAGGATACTCCAAACTCTCCCTCTCCATCCCATTCCAGGGAAAGGTTACTGCAAAATCTCCATTCCCATCCCATTTTGGGGCCAGCTAGAGGTGGCATTTGCCGGTTCTCCAAACTACTCAAAATTTCTGTTACCGGTTCTCCAGAACCTGTCAGAACCTGCTGGATTTCATCCCTGATCTAAACCTGTTAAGAATGCACCACCAAATACTCCATATGGTAAAGTGATGCTTGTATGGATGATGGGCTCAGCAGTCCAACGTATTGGGGGTCCCAGGATTTCAGAAAACAACTTCAAAATATTTCTACTGTGTTCATACATCTCAAAGTTGCCAAGTTTGAAAAGATACTGATGTAGAGTTTCAAACCCAGCTTCACTCTGGGCAAATGTCTTTCCTTGGCCCTAATTCTTCCCACACAATAATGGAAGAACAAGATGGGCCTTGTAAAGGCCTGACTGGAATTCTCTCCAGACACGTAGTTTCTTGAACTCTATTTCACTATGAGCCATGGTGGTGCAGTGGTTAGAGTGCAGTATTGCAGGCTACTTCTGCTGACTGCTGGCTGTCTGCAGTTCGAATCTCACCAGGCTCAAGGTTGACTCAGCCTTCCATCCTTCTGAGATAGGTAAAATGGGGATCCAGATTGTTGAGGGCAAGATGCTGCTGACTCTATAAGCCACTTAGAGAGGGCTGTAAAGCATTGTGAAGCGGTATATAAGTCTAAATGCTATTGCTACAACTCCCATCATCCCCATCTTGCAGAAATGCTTGCTAGGAATGATTGGAGCTTATCTAGAGGAAATTGATGATGGGAAAGATGAACTATGGTCTGAGCATTCAAAGTAGCCTGCCAGGGTAGGTGACTTAACATTTTCAAATCAAATAACCAACCAATAAGGGAAGTCTATGGAAGGCTGAACACCTTTATTTGCAATATTAGCAGACACATTGACAATGAGTTTATCTGAAGCACAGAAAATCATCCGGTTGCCGTAAGCATCAACATCCATTTCTTTCAATTTTATCCCAGCCACAAACAATTTCTTACATATCTCATTTCCTGCAGGCTGAATCTTTGGGATATGTTTTTGCTAATCAGGTCAAAGTGAGGCTACTATTCAATAAGATGTGCTCCTTTAATTTTGTCTGAAAAGAGAGCAAACAGTATGATTTTCAAGAGATATAAAAAGTGCATAGGGGGATACTTTTCAAAGATCAGTAATACAAAATTGTCATATCCTGTTATGTGCTTTATATATAATTTCATACGTCAATCCTGAAAAGATTTGTCTCATCGCATATGTACATGCCTCACTATGTAACCAGTGACTTTGCAAAATAATTCCATTGCCTCTTTGACACAATAGTTGTATTTATGCTTTATTATTATTCTGTGACTGGAGAAATGGTTTGAGGATCTTCGACATGATGAGTTCATTACAACTTCAGTTTTGAACAATTAGAACTGAATCAGCCAAGGCCTGTTTAATTGTGGTTGATTTACAGAACAGAAGGCAACAGCATGATATTCTATGTCTTGAGTGGTACAAAATAAAGTCAGGATATAAATAAATCCCAAAACAATTGGAGCACCACTTAAAGACCATCGGAATTGACAAATTTACCATCAGTCAATTGCAAAAGGCAGCTTTACTTGGAAGAGGTTACATGCTGCGATGATATCTGTAACATCATTAAACATCCACATCTGTCTATTTCAGGTTTTTAGGAAGGACTCGATAGGCAAACAAAGATGCCAAATCCAGTCTGAATATCTGGCTAATTGTGTGATGAACTGTAATAATAATGACAACTTTCAGTACATAAAATCAAAATTCTGATTTTCCTAAGAAATATATTGTATTGCAGCCTCTGCCAATCTAATGCCAATGGTCTAACAAAGACTTCCTACTAACGACTGTCTAGCACACATTATGTGAATACAGCAATCTAACAGATGTTTTACATTTCCTGCTTCTGCTTTGTCACATTGCTTTGTTCAGTGTCAGAAGTGCAAGATTGAGAAACAGATATTACTCTTGCCTTCCAAAGACCATGTGCAGGTAGTCCTCGACTTACAACTACAACTGAGCCCTTCTGTTGCTAAGTGAGACATTTGTCAAGTGAGTTTTGCCCCATTTTACGATCATTCGTGCAAACTGTTAAGTAAATAATGTTAAATTAGGGACACGGTTATTAAGTGAATCTGGCTTTCCCACTGACTTTGCTTGACAGAAGGTCGCAAAAGGGGATCGCATGACCCCAGGACAATGCAACTGCCACAAATGTTGAGTCAGTTGCCAAGCATCTGAATTTTGATCCTGTGACCATGGAGATGGTGCAATGGTCCTAAATGTGAAAAATTGTCTTAAGTCAATTTTTCCAGTTACATCGTATCTTAGAACGCTCAGTAAAATAAACTGTTGAAAGTCAAGCACTACTGTAGTAACTTTCTCTGGAGTTTCCAATCATTCAAAAAGTGAAAGGAGATTGTTAATCAAGAGAAAGTGTGGCTAGACATTACATAGCACTTTTTTAAAAAAAATAGTCTGTTTTTCTTGTAAAGTAAAATGTGGCTATGCCAAATGAGGGACCTGAGTTTGGTTTGACCCAGAGAAATCTCAGTCTCGGCAATGCCGTCATGAGCAAATATTTATCCTATAGGATGCCTGTCATGTCTTCATCATTTCTGATGTTGATGCACAGCAATATGACAGGTCTAAGATAGCCAAGGAACATTGCTAGTCACTGCCTTTTCCAGCTTGACTTGTGGCTTATCGGACTAATTGGGGTGGGAGAGAGACTTGATGGAGTTTTCGGATCCTACCCCTTAATCGGACTGCCAGGACTATCCCAGCACTATGCTGATTCGATCTCTTTATCATCTTTTTGATGCCTCCCCATCTGTCGGATTATTTGACTGACTGACTTTAATTCCTCCTACCCAAATGGATTTGTCATCTTCCTATTCCCACCACACGCACTTTGCACTTTACACCTTTACATCTTGACTCTACTTGACTCTTCGGACTCTGAGTTTAAATTGCACTTTAACTATCTTTTAATTGCCTTGCATTGAGATTCTCCTGGGCTGTATGGCCCCCATGTATTGTATTGTATTTTAACTCTGTACTCAAGACAAGACCTCCTTTGCCTGCGAGAATCTCCCCTCTCGCAGGCGTGGCCCCCTAGTCTATCAAGGGCCCACCTCAA
>JAPKID020007813.1:0-10128 GCA_026931265.2 Tropidonophis doriae
GCCGCATTCTGGACCAGCTGCAGCCTCCGAGTGCATCCCAAGGGGAGCCCCATATAGAGAGCGTTACAGTAATCCAACTGGGAGGTCACCAGCACCTGGGTGACTGTGTGTAGGTCCTTCCGGTCAAGCAGGGGGTGCAATTGGCCGACCAGGCGGACCTGGTAAAAGGCCCTCCTGGTCACGGCCAATACCTGATGTTCCATGGATAGCCAAGGATCCAGGAGGACACCTAAATTGCGCGCCCTATCCACAGGAGACAATATATCATCCCCTATGGCCAGGGATGGTTCGATATAATGCATTTTTCTCTATCAGAAATTTGATTAGTTACCAACATATTCTTTATGAAGAACACAGCCAAAGAAAGCTTTGTAACATAAAAAGAGTACAACTTGCATTTATGCCAGGTATTATAAAGCAAATATTGAAATAATACTGTATCTTTGGCACCAGCACTGATATCTCATATCATGCCAATTTCTACTGGGACAAAGGACTATGTTCTCATATTTATTATTTTTAAATATATTGAGTACAGTAAAGAATATTGTAAATCTATTCCTTTACTTATATTAAATTGTCTAGAAAAATGCTTCCAACAACAAAGTCATTGGGCTACTACAAACCTTTTCATTATTGCAACAGACCACACATGTGGCTATACCTAAAAATAATTGCATTATTTTTAAAACTCCCAACCCTCACAATAATATAGTATAAAAGAACCAGCATGGGGGTTAAAGTGTTCGATTGGCAACAGGGCGGTTTACCTTAGGCATGGAAACTCACCAGCTAGCAGGTGTAGTTGTGCTGCTGTGTATGTTGCCTTGAGTTCCTGAACAAAATGCAGATAGAAGTCTAAAAAATAGTAAAATGCCATTACCTTGAGATACAAAGGGTGGCATATAACTTTTATAGTATATGTTCATCTAAAGTCCTAAATCTGACAAAGCATTATGTATATACCGTGTTTCCCTGAAAATAAGACCCATCCGGCAAATAAACACTAGCATGATTTTTTCAGAATGCTTATAATATAATCCGTACCCCAAAAATAAGCCCCAGTTAAGATTGCCAGCCTGACAGATGCATTTAGTACCATATTTCCCAAAAATAAAACATAATGTGTCTTTTGAAGCAAAAAATTAATATAAGACCCACCTGATTTTTGGGGAAACATGGTGTGTGTGTGTGTGTGTGTGTGTTCTTTAATATTGAGAGATCTCTTTCTTGATAATAAATTCTTGTGGACAATATTGATTTCTCCAAGTGCTGGGCAGCACAGTCACATAGGTTATTGCCTAGAAGTCTGGCGAGAGTCACACTGAAGTACATGTGCATGAGTGCAATAGTCAAAATAAAGCTTTAATGCTCTAATCCAATTAAGAGGATTTATCACCATCATCTCAGCCTATGTGGTCATAATCAGCAACTGTTCCTGAAAATGAATTTTAGCACTTAGTAATGTATTTTATTCAAAGGGTACTCTTAAGAAGATATTCAAAACATATATTAGGTTTATTGGTAAGGGCATTGTTAGAATATGTTGTCTTCTGTCTCCTATATGTTTTTATTGGTATATGAAGTGAAGCCTTCAGTATCTTAGCCATGCAGGACTGTTTATAAAACTGTTTTTTTAAAAATGTGACATAGTAAATGCATGGAACCGAATGGAACTGAATGAGACAAATTCAGGGCACAATGCTCTGCGATATTGTGCTTTGAATATTGAGATTCTAGCATTTATCATTTATCAATTCTATAGTTCATGCCCAAAGTAAAAGAAAAATGTGTTTTGTTTTTCACACACACACACGCGCGCGCACACACACGGAGAACTAACAAGAAATAGTAGTATCAGTATAAGACAATACTTTAATGTTTAAAAGGCATACCTGCTGAGTCTATGGCTGAGTTCCTACAAACTAGAGAAAATTTCAAAAGATGAACTTCTGCCACCAGAAACAACTACAAAGTAGACATCAGGTAAACCTCTCTAAGGAGAGGTAATTTCACAAGTGACTGCTCTTGCTACAAGATCTATTAAGTAGTCATCTAGTGAAATTAGAAATGGGCACAGTTTTTAGAATCCTTTGCCAGATTTGGGGAAGAAAAATTGAATGGGAGGTATTCCAGCAATTTGCCAAAGGCTGGTCTCTTCTTACAGTAGCAGCACAGTAACAGTGGAAAAAGTTCAATAAGAGTTCCTTTATGATATTGTCCTTTGACATTTAATTGAAGGATAGAATTAGGAGGGCTGCAGACCACCAGAAGAAAAAGCATTGCATTCTTAAGTAAATATGCTTAAGAACACTGAGAGTTTTCTGAATGTTTTATGTCCTTTGGGGAAAAATATTTAGCAAAGTCTCATCAGACTGAATGGGAAACTGGTGGAAAAAGTGCAAGATAATTTCTAGGCATGGCACAAGTTGAAATTTCTCTAGTTTATGAGGATATTTGGAATTTAGAGCTAGTTTGGTATAGTGGTTAAGTTGGGGGCCTAGAGACAAGTTCCTGTGTCAGTTTAGGCATGAAAAACTTTGGACCAGTCACTTTTCTCAGGCCAACCCACCTTACAGGGTTGCTGTTGTGGAGAAAATAGGAGGAGGAAGGAGTATTATATATGTCTGCCACCTTGAGTTCCTTATAAAAGTAATAAAGGCAGGATAAAAATCTAATAAAAAATCCACCTTGGATGATAAAGTATAGAAAAAAATGTTTTTTTAAGGAATCTGGCCTCAAACTAAGATTGAAAGATGTACATTGGATTTAGTTTAATCAGTACTTATGTAAGCTTTCCCATATACGTTCATTTTCAAGATGATTAACAATGAAGAGATTCATAGTATTTTTCATGAATTTGTCTGAATACATTATCACTTTCATATGTAAATGATGTACATAAGGGATACATTATTGTTGCCTCCTTTTTGTATGTGGCATCAAAACAAATAGCTGTAATAGGATAAGATGCCTTTGCACTAAGAGACCATGATTGAAATAGGATTAAGGCTGGGTTAAAACTTCCCAGCACTGCAGCACTCATATATGGCCCTGGGCCTGTCTTTCTGCACATAATCTACTTTATAGAACACTGAAAAATTTGGGATAGGAGAGAACAGTGTGTTCTGCAGTGCCCAATTTTAAAAGAAAAACTATGATATATAAAAGTAATAACATTAAATTGAAATTAAAAATGCATTGTTATGTGCATTTCCATTTATTTGGAACGCTATAAAGTATTAAATAATTCAGAAAGTGAAATAATACCATAAAGGAAGCATGAGCTCTTCATTGATTATAGAGAGGCCTTTGTGTCATTTACAGTATGTCAAGCTGTGGGATGTGTTTATAAAATTGTGAATCACAGAACATCTTATTGTCCTCAGGACAACAGTTATATACAAGTCAGGAATTCACAGAGAGAACTTGGTGAAACAGACTGGCTCCAAGTGAGCAAATGGTAAGGCTCCCTTGTTTACTCACTTTACATGCTTCATGTATATTAAGGTAAAGTGAACTAAAGGAAGATGAGCATGATTTTAAAACTGGAGAGAGAAATATAAGTAACTTGTGCTATGCTGATGACAATTAGTTTCTGGCAACATGCTTTATGATGATCTCTTTCAAATCTTTATAAAGGCCCAATGGATGCAAGAACTATATGCAACAAACATGATAATGACTATGTATTTTAGCTGGATCATTCATCTGGTGAATGATCTACCACAGCTTTCCATCTTTCTGGCTAAAATTACGGAGAATGCAGTCATCTACATCTGGCTGGAGAAGACTGATTCATTTAAGCTGACACTGCTGAATAAAATGTTGAGAGAAAACAAGGTGGCAGGGTGGAAATTTGTGTCCTAAGTGATGATGTTCCAAAATGGTTTGAGGTCTCAGTGTTTTGCAGACATTTGGATTCAATGCAATTGTGGACTACCAAATCCATTTAAAATTAGTCATTAAATCCATATATATAGCTAAGAAGGATAATATTCATATACACCAAATCAGAAGAGAAGAGTGTATAACTTTATTGATATTAATGCAGAGATGATATACTACCCCAGCAAAGAAAAGTATTTCAGGAGTCCATAAAAGAGAAAGCCATTAAATTAAAAATGCACCGTGTTTTGTCTGGATGCTTAGTAAGAGGACTTGGAATGATTTATCAAGAAATGTATACTTATCTAATATAACCACTGCCTGATTTAATGTCGATCTTAAAAACATTACAGTGCATGGGAATCTATAACTTGACCTTCAGCTTTAAGAAATAGAATGAAAAAGTATGTTCATTGTCCAGTCAGTGTATCTTGACCCAAAACTTTTTTAAAGCCACACATACCAGTAACAGAAATATAAAATGCTATATAAAATATATATTTACATCAGCTTCTTTGTATTCTTCAGTTTTTTTACCATGACTAATTTTAAATTTATGTCATTTACAACAAGCATCCTTGGATTTATACAACAGAGGCTTATTCATATTATTCTAATTTTACATTATAGCAATTATTGCATGACAAGTGATTGCTATGCCCCCCTCCCCCCTCCCCACACACAATGTGACGTCCATTAAGGATGGAGGAGGAGCGTTGGAGCTCTACCAATTTGGATGATTTGTTTAATGAAAAAACCTTTTTCAGCATTATACTTCTATAGTGTTTCAGTTATATCTCATGTCAAAAGCTTTTACAATTGATGGGTATCTTGATTGGTTAAACATGTAGCTACTGTACGTACACAACCAGGCTGTAAGTTTATTTTCTAACTACAGATAAAAAACCAGAGTATTTTGCTTTGCTGAAGTTCTTGGGTTTATGACAACACGTGTTGCATAATACTCCAACTTTCTTTAAATCAGAAAATCCTTGAGAAAAGCAGCATGTTCGGTAAAAAACTTAGCATTGCTTTTAAAAAATAAAAACAAGAAATACAAATATACTGTACATGAGACAGAACTAGTGTAAATCATCTGAAATAATGAAGGATCCACATTAGTCTTGTACCAGAGGTGGGTTTCAAATCCCACTGCTACCGTTTCACTTGTGCTTGCGTGCTCACTTGCATGCACAACGCTTCTGCGCATACGCAAAAGCATCTGGGTGGCTAGCCAGAGCCTCCTGCCACCGCCACTACCGATTTGGTTGATGTGGGTTGAATCGGGAACAACCCACCTCTGCCTTGTACCTTGTATGTATGCTGCATAGCTGTACCGAGTAGCTCTTGATTTACAACCCTTTGTTTAGTGATCATTCAAAGTTACAGCAGCATTGAAAATAGTGACTTACAACTGGTCCTCACAGTCATAACTGTTGCAACATCCCCACAGTCACGTAATCAAACTTTGGGTATTTGGCAACTGTCATCTATTTATGATGGTTGCAGCATCCCGAGATCATGTGATCCACATTTGCAATCTTTCCAGCCAGTTTCTGACAAGCAAAGGCAATGAGAGAAGCTGGCTTGATTTAACAATCTCATGATTCACTTAATTGCAGTGACCTGTTCAACAACTATGGAAGAAAAGGCCATCAAATCAAGAACAACTAACTTAAGAAATGCCTTGCTTAGCAATAGTCCCAATTGTGATTGTAAGTCAAAAACTACCTGTATGTAGTCATTTGTGAAATCATTTGCTGTCATATAAAATAAAAAAGCAGTTGGTTAAAGAATCTTTTAATTACACAAATGCTTGATCACTTGCTTATCTCACATACAGTGAAACGAATCATAAAGGGAACATGGTATGCCTGAATAAAGTCAGCTGCCAAAGTAATGCTATACTAAACACAATATAACCCAGATACGTGCTGTTGAAGACCCCTGTCCTGCCTTAAAATCAAATCGGTGCTTCTAAGCGTTGTAAAACTAATGATTTTAGGTTGAAGAGCACTTGTTCAAGCCTGTGAGCATTTTCAACAGCCTGAAAATGACAGGGGAGCCCATCGAGAGGGAATTAAAATAATCTTTTTTCTAATTCTAAAAAAGCCATGGAAAGCAATGTAAGGTCACAATAGGACAAATAAGTATATCATTTGCCAAAGCCTTCTGCTATACCCCACCAGATGTATTGGGGTAACGTAACCAGTAACTGGGCTGGCTAGGACTTCTAGAGCACAAATCCTCAACAACTCTGGAATGCAAAAAGCTCAGAAATTGTACCCTAAAGCACTTTTAAAACACTTTCAGTTCTCAGGCTCATTCAGGCTGTCATGGATATCAAAGGTGAAGGTTTCTTATTTTGTTTCTCTTAACATTCATTTATCAACTGATGAAGGCCTTGTTCTCCCCAAAGGCAATCTATATCTTTGAAATGTGTCTTTATAGACTGTAGATGGAAAGGAGTAATACAAATGGAAAGCATAAGTTTCCAAGTTAATGTAGACTAACAAACTCTCTATAAATATATGTTTATTTAAAGAAAGAAATTGTAAGGAGAAAACCAAAGAGAAAAACTGGCAGGTCATATAAACCAGGAGCAAATGCCACTGATGATGTTACCTAGTTGGGTAATCAAACATCTGCAAGCAAGCAATCAGATGAGGATTCCACAGAAAGAAATTATAGAAACGGCTATATAGTAAATAGGTCTCCTTAGTTACCAGTTGACCACAAACCACCCAAATGAAGAGTTGCATATATTAGAGAATTCAGTAGATGTGCAGTAAATATTATTTAGAGCTCTTCCTAAGACTGGGCAATTTTAAAAATTTTTGAACTTCAACTCCCAGAATTCCCTAGCCAGCTTGAATTTAATATGTGTTGATGTCAAATCCCAGGATTTCCAGCCAGTTAGGTAACTCTACCACTTGAAGTCCACACATTTTAAAATTGGCAAGTTTGGGAAAGAGTGGTATATAGAGCACAGAGATAATCCTTTTTAATCCTTATTAATGTCAACATATCAAAGACACAACTAACAAAACATGGCAACCCTGATCTTGAATGCCTGATTTAGAATTTTTTGTCTTAGCCAACTTGATGGCAAGACTTATACTTGCCATGCTAATTTTGGCACAGCTGCCAAACTTCATATGGAACCGTTATTAATTTTCTTCTTGACTTAATAAAATGTTATTGGTTACAATTCTGGCACGAAGATGGTTAAGGTGGTAATGTATACTATTCACACTTCTTAGACACGTGTTAGATTTAATTCCTTGACAAAGAATTAGATTTCTGTATGCATTTTTATTTTTCTAGGTAAATGGAGCTGATCCAAAAATTACTCAGAACTCTGATTATGATTCAGTTAATATTAATTGCCAAAAAGTTACTCTTAACACACAGAGAGATAGCAAATAGATCCAGTACAAAGGAATTCATACTCTGACTAAGCTAAGGACTGTAGCTTTTTCTCCAGTTGCAGTTCTCTTCTATAAAAGGAAAAACTGTATTATTTCGTCATTATAATTCCAAACTAACAGAACAAAAAAAACAAATGACTCCAAATTATACCTCTCCTTATTTAGAATATTCTTAGTGGACCAATAAATATTAGTCATCCTTGTCAAAACATATTTTAATCCTACATACTATCAAGATAAGCAGTTTTTGTTTGTCAGGTGAAATAAAGTAAAAAACTAGAGAGTCCTATATTGTCTAGATCAGTGATGGTGAACCTATGGCACGGGTGCCACAGGTGGCATGCGGAACCATTTCTTAGGGCACACGAAGGGTTGCCCTGTCAGCTCCAGCGCGCATGTTCAGCTGACTTCGGCCTTCTTTTGAGGTTGTTTTTCACCCTCCGGAGGCTTCCCTGAAGGCTCCGGTGGCTGAAGGCTCCGGAGGGTGAAAAATGACGAGCAACCCTACGAGCAAACTAGAGAGGAAAAGCACACACATGTGTGACACTACCATGCACAATCCCCCCTGCGCTCCCCCCACTTTTGGCACGTGAACCAAAAAAGGTTTGCCATCACTGGTCTAGATCATGGGTGTCAAACTTGCAGTGTCATGTTGCTCTCTCGTGATGTTTCACAATGCTTTACCCTTTGTGGAGCTGTGGTGGTGTGTGGCCTGTGCACGATGCATCTGGCCTGCCAGCTGCCAGTTTAACAGGTCTAGATAATGGGAGGATGTTTCAACGTCTATAATATTACAACTTATAAAACAAAAATAGTATTTAGAATTTATTGGATATGATACATTTGTATAAAAAATGGCTGTCAAAAACGGCATTTTGCTGGAGGTGCAATAAGGACAATGCTTCTTTAGAACATATTTTTGCAATGTCTTACACTTACTATATTTAGGGAAGAAATATTTAATTATGTACACATGTTGTGCGACAAAAGCTTTAAAAAATTAGTAATATTTTTTTGAACTACATAGTACTTGATATTTGACAAATAAACAATGTAAATGGATTCTCTATATCCTTATTACAGCCAAAAGAGTGATGATATGCAGCATTAGACAGATAAAGACTATTTCAATCAGTGGATCAAGGATCTGACTGCATTTGCCACCTATGAGCAGATTGCCTACTGATGTAGACTTTGGATAAATATAATGAAATATTTAGCTATGCAATTATTATTTAATAGTAGTTATTTGATTATGTGATCTTTAGTATGTCTAGTAAGTTCTGAGATTGTTGGAAACTTATGTTAGCTTGTAATAAGTACTCATGTTTGAATTTGTTCTCTTTTTTTAAATTCATCATTACCTGTTTTCTCTTGCACACAGATGCACACACATATTCGTACAATATTTTTTCTAATTTTAATTAATTGAAATGCAGTTGAGAAAGCTATGAACTTGCTTTCAACTGAGGTGGTGAGAAGATTATTTAACCATTTCATTTCTAATTCGTTTTGCCTTAAATGGGTTGGGGTGAGAATATAGCAGCATAGTTGAGATAATATTCAGAGAATAACACTAAATCCTCCGACACACACACACTGATACACTCGGACAGTAAAAAAATTCAGAAGGAGTCTCAATTTTGACATTGTGTCATTTAAAGAATCAGGAAACCTATTCACATTCCAGACTTGTATTTTAGTTTTTGATCAGCAGATAAATATTTCATAAGAAACCATTTCTTACAGCCTATGCATTGGTCAAAATGAATAACGAAGTGAAAAATTTCCAAATGTAATATTGCCATATTGGTGGACTAGATTTGTTCCTTTCCACCAAAAACCTGCTTTTACCAGAGTTTGGCCCAATTTCTGGTATAGCCTATTGTACAGCAAACCAGAAGAGTCTGGAAAGTACTTTAAAGGAGAAGCAATCATGATTGGACAAAGGGGTGTGCATGGCAGAAAATGGGTCACCCTTCCCAATGTTTCAAGAAAAAACAAAGAGTAAGCATGAAACTGGCCAATGCTGAAAGAAGTGGGAAGTAGCCTCATATGAGCATAAGCCTAAAATGGGCGAAGAGACAGCATTGTCAGCAGAACCCAGTCCACCAAGGAAAAGAAATTTGTTTTCTGGTAAGCAAAGTGCTCAGGAAAAACAGCAGTAGCTTCAAGCAAATGGATATCCAGAAAACAAAAAGCATAATAGACTACTGTCTTATTGAAAGTGAAGGACAGGATGAAGCAGCCTGCTTTCCCCCAAGGTGGAGGAGGTGGACTCATAATCTCCTATTCATTCCCCTCCCTTTTTCTCATAAGCCATTTGCCTCTTTTCCTTTTCTATACATTTATTAAAGATATAAGAAAGCTTATCAGGATATCGGCTCAAAGGACTTTTTTATCCCTGAATGTATATCCTACTCTCACAGGTCCTAGTGTGATATCCTAATTGTATCAACTGAGTAGTAAATCATGCTGCTTAATCCAGGAAAATGACATGACAATTGCAGCTCTAGATTTAACCTGTATGCCACTCTATTCTGGATCTTTCTGTACAGAATAGTGTTGTACGATTTTCCTAAAAGTTTAATATCCTTTAACTAGTTTTCCCTCCAGTAGCATTAGCTTCAGAATAGAAAGAGAAATGCCACATAAAAAAGAAAGCACCAAACCACATATAGAGAGAGATGCTGTAAAGTGATGAGTTTTCTTTATATATCCATTAACTGAATTTAGAGAGAGCTTGGGAAGGATTCCATGGATGAGAATCCTCAAGGGGAAAACAACTCAAGAAGCTTGGGAAATTTTG
>JAPKID020007814.1:0-10128 GCA_026931265.2 Tropidonophis doriae
ACCACTAATATTATATTATATTCTCTGCTTGCTTTCTTCCTTGGTTTGTATAATGTGGTTTACAGCAGAATTAGACTACTTTAAATGCCAACTTTTAAAATGTTATGCTAGGTCAGTGATGGCGAACCTTTTTGTAAGAGCGCAGGGGCATCACTTGTGCCACACTCATAATGCAATGCGCTCCCCCAGTGTACATGCATGCATGATAGGTGCTCCCCCCCATTTTTTACATGCTTTTTTCTCCCTCCCCACGCTCCAGAGGCTTTATAGGAGCCTGGGGAGGGAAAAAAGAACCCCCCTGGAGGCCATCCGGAGGCTTCAGAAGCTTCCCTAAAGCCTCCAGAAGGCTTTAAAAAGGGCTGAATCAACTGGCCAGCATGTACATGCACGCTGGCCAGCTGACAGAGCAGCGCCTCGCATGCCCTGCCGAATGGCTCCACGTGCCACCTGTGGCACGCGTGCCATAGGTTCGCCATCACTGCTCTAGGTTATTGTACCACTTCTGTGATACATTTTTGAAGACTTATAAAAGAAAATGGTCCAAAAATATACCACATCATTTTCTAATGAAATTTATTTCATTTTAAATGTTCAGTTTATATGGTTGCAATAGTTATAAAGCTGTGCAGATGAAAAAATAAAATTATCCAAGATATTTTACCTTGATTGGGGGCCACTTTGAAGATAGGCATCCATTCCAAAATTTGTTTCTTCTGAAAAGACTTTTAAAAATAGAGATTATGTAAACATCTGTTATTAATTAGCAAAGCAGGGTTTTTTTTAATTACATAACCTTTGGAAAACCAGAGGAGAAAAAAAATCAGAAATGGTATTACAGTGTTTGCATTGCAAAATGATTGGTTTAATCACTAGAACTGAGAATAGTTTACATGAGAAAAGCTGAAAATTACAATCCATGTGGCCCAAAGTATTTACTCAAAATTGGGGTCCATAAATAGCTGCAAAAAAAAATGTGCAGCTGGTTCAGTTTCATAATGACAGCCATCTGTTAGATTAAGAAGTTGGGGGAGTTATTCCTTACAGTTCATCAAACAAATGCTAGGTACACTTCACAATGATCTTGAAAAAGACAAAATGCAGCATGTATCAACATGGTTCCATTTCTGTATTAAAACTTGCCAAGTATTTTATTATATCAAACTACCTATATAGGTACGTAATATATCTATACTTCTTATGCCTACACCTAACACACATTATCAAAATGCACATGTGTAATAATGCTAACATTATGATGCTACAGTAAAATGTATGTATATTTCCCTAAATAAAGATTTAGGATTCAATGTATGGTTCAGTATTCTCTGTGTATACAGAGAAGGAAACAGACTTTTCTTGTCTCTCTATTAATTCTAGATATTCTCTTTTGTAGTTTAGAGAAATCGGATATAATTAAAATTTTAAATTAAAAACATTTTTAAATATAAAAGGAAACCTCAAAAGACCGATGGTTCACATAGAAACTGTGTCCAGGTATCGTGTTTGGGCTGTACTAACTTTATTGGATATTTAATGTATTGAATAAATCATAGCATTTTTTGTAACATATCGTAAGCATTGTGGAAGTGTTTTAGTCTGATTTGAATATTATCTCTATTCCTTTTGTCTCCTCCCCTATCTATTCCTATTTTTGGCTGTATGGTTCTGCTGGGATTTATCTTTGCCAACAAAGATCAGCTGGCAAAAAGTGGTTTCATACAGCAAAGAAGGATTTAACTGGGGAAAAAAGGTATGTCAGCGGGCAGAAGTGCTTTTTTTTCTTATCCTGTTTCTCTCTAGACAATGCATTTTAGAAAGGATGCTTCCTTAGAAATCCTGAAGTTCCTATGGTGTTTCAGTTTCAGTTTTTTTCAGTTTTATTGGATTTATATACCGCTCCTATCTCCACAATGGACTCAGGGCAGTTCACAGGGAATTAAAATACCATAAAAAGCAACAATAAATACAATAACAATAGTAAAATAACAATTAAATTAGAATAGCCTGTGCTAAAATATTTAGCTAAAAATATTAAGATCCCCTACCAATCCAATTAAATTTCATTTTATCTAAAATCTAAGCTAAAATCTAAGCTAAAATCTAAGCTAAAATCTAAGCTAAAATCTAAGCTAAAATCTAAGCCAAAATCTAAGCTAAGCTAGGCCAGCTAGGTGGAAAAAGTGCATTTTTAGTAATCAGCGAAAAAGGCGAAGGTCTGTGATGGTGCGAAGTTCGGGGGGTAGGTCATTCCAAAGGGCCGGACCTGCCACAGAGAAGGCCCTTCTCCTGGACGCCAGCCGCTGACATTGACCAGCAGATGGCACCCTGAGGAGGCCCTCCCTGTGGGAGCGGACCGGTCGAAGGGAGGTATGTAGTAGGAGACGGTCCTGCAAATAACTAGGCCCCTTGCCATGGACCGTTTTAAAGATGGTCACTTTGAAGTGCACCCGGAAGGCCAGCAGCAGCCAGTGCAGCTTGCACAGGAGAGGTGTTATGTGGGAGCACCGTGAGGCTCCCAAGATCCCCTGCACGGCTGCATTCTGTACTAACTGGAGCCTCCGGGTGCACCACAAGGGGAGCCCCATGTGTAATTGAGGTTGAAAAGAAGTAACCATTTAGGTGTTGGTAAGTTATAAATTCTAGCACCTCAGTCAGCACGGTGAGTGGTGCTGGGAGTAGTCGTTCAGCAACATCTAGAATAGTGTTTCTAAGTCTAGGCAATCTGAAGATCTATGGACTAACTCTCAGAATTCTCCAGCCAGCATGCTAACTGGAGAATTCTTGGAATTGAAGTTAATACTTCTTAAAGAACTGGAAAACTGTAGGTTTCCCAAAATTATTCTGATACATTTTTAAAGTACTGCAAAGGTGATTGTCCATTCAAGAAAATGTATTCTCATAACTGGGCAAATATAGAGATGAGACAGCTCTTAAACACAATTTAAATCTACTTTAAACCATCTCCTCCTTCAATGGGTATAGAGCAAGTATGGGCAACCTGCAGCTCCAGAGCTACATGTGGTTTTCATCCCTCTGCTGTGGCTCCCTGTCACCATGTTGCAACAGAGTGATGGAAGAGCTGTTGCCCTGCACAGCACTGACAATGTCTGGAGCCTTAGTGCGGGAACGAAGCGCCACTGCACTTGCCTTTGTGTGCCTTTGTCGGGTGCATTTGCTGTTGTCACTTCTCGCAGCACCTTGCACAGCACAGTGAGGTTATCATAAACTTTGCTTGAGGCTCCTGCTTTCATTAGGGCAGAACCATGACAGAAATTTAATGCACTTCATAATGGGGTAGGCAGGGTCCCCTCCTCCTGCAGCCCATTATGACATAGAGCCACAATGCGATCCTGCCTCACTTGGCTCGCTCTTGCTTCCGGGGTGTCAGTTGCTTTTCCAGCAGATTTGCCAATGTTGTGATGCCCCACCTCCCTGCCAGCCAGCTGGCCTTCGGTGTGCTGCTTCTGTGCTCGACACTCTCCAGATGTCAGATTCCCACCACCCAGAACCAGTACAGGAGTTTCTTCCCCTTCCTGGGGAAAGAGTGGGGGTTAGAAGAGAGAGATAGAGATAGATAAGGAAAGAGAAAGAGACAGAGAAAAAGAGAGAGGGAAGGAGAAAGAGAGAGGGAAAGAGAAGGGGGAAGGAAAAAGAGAAAGTGTGAGAGACAGATAGATAGGAGGAAAATAGAGAGGGAAAGGGATAGATATAAACACAGAGAGAGAGAGAGATGGAAAGAGAGAGACACAGAGAGAGATACAGAGAGGGAGAGGGGGAGCAGATAGAGATGGGGAAAAGGAGGTGAGAGAGAGATATATAGAGAGAGATATACAGAAAGAAGTGGAGAGAGGGGAGAGAGAGACCACACACAGAGAGATACAGAAAGATGAGGAGAGAGAGAAAGATAGTGAGGGATAGTGGGGTTAAGATGGGGAGAGAGGGAGAGGAAAAAGGGAGAGAGAGAGACAGACAGACAGAGAGGGAGGAAGAGGGGGTAGAGAGACATAGAAAGACACAGAGATACAGAAAGGGAGAGAGAGAGGGAGAGAGACATAGAGAGAGTGAGAGAGGGGAGCGAGAGGGAGGGAGAGACAGAGAGTGGGGGAGAAAGAGGAGAGAGAGAGGTGTAAGAGCAGGAGAGATAGAGAGGAAGAGAGACAGAAGGAGAGAGGGGGAGAGAGACATAGAAAGGCACACAAAAAGAGATATAGAGAAAGGGGGAGAGAGACAGGGAGAGAGAGAGATGTCAAAAATATTTTGTAGTTCCCAGGTTTTTTTGACAACCGTTTTTCTGCCCTAATGACCGGCTGGGTAGACATGGCTAGGAGGTCATGTGACTGGGTGGAAGTGAGTGATCCAGGTTTTGTGGCCCCCAGTATTATCTTTTTTTGTGGGAAATGGGTCCAAATGACTGTTTGAGTATTTAAGGTTGCAGATTCCTGGTATAGAGATATGGCTTGTTCTGCAGCCACCCTTATTCTGTTTTAGTGTGTTTTCTATCCTTAGTTCAGTTTTTACGGTAGCTCATTCTATAAAGACTGGGATGGTATAAATATATTATTTATTAATAAATAAAAAACTAGGAACTAGAACTCTTCAAAGCTTCAAAGAGGAGCTTCAATTAGACAAGGCTTTGATAAAAACTTTGAACTGAAGCAATTTATGTTGCCTGGACTAATTAACTAACATGTATTGATAGAAAAACAAATCTGATGCAGAAAAACACATCATCCCACAAGAGCAAATCAGTGGGTCATTCTTCAGAGTTATGATAAGCTAGGTTCTCCAAAAAAGCAACTAAAAAAATATGTTTATAAAACAATTTATTAAAAAGTTTTTATTTTAATTTGGAGTACAACTCTTGCTATATTGGTTCAGATTCTATACAGGATAATTTGGAGGCTACTGTGCTATCTTTTTATTCATTCCTGTTATTTCTGATTTAAAAGAGGAATGTGTGTGGAAATATATATGTGGCATAATTTTATGAATTGTGTGTGTGGATTGTGATATCAGCCCTCAAGGATTGTATGCGTGTGTACACACACACACACACACAGAGTGAGAGAGAGAGAGAGAGAATGTTATATAGGATTATGCAAATATTTCTCTACCTACCTACCTACCTACCTACCTACCTACCTACCTACCTACCTATATCTATCTACATCTATCTATCTATTATACTTCCAAAATTGTCTTTAGGGATTACTAGTCTGCTAAATATAGAGATAATGAATTATTTGAAGGACTTTTTTTTTTTTCAGAAAAGTTTTATTTTTATTGAAGGACTTTAACCTGCCATGTTTAGTTGTGTGCCTGCAAGCCTTATTGTGTGTGTGTATGTAAAATCCTTAAAGGCATACTCTGCTACATTTAGCAGGACTAATAATTCTTGAAGACCATTCAGAAGCTTCAGTTGGTCCAAGTTATACTATGGGCAGTGATAATCTTGTTTTGTAATGCTCATGCTTCTGAGTATGATTCAAGGTGCTTGTTATGACTTATAAAAATCTGTATAGCATAGAGATTTATGTCCTATGGTATTAATCTGATAATTTAGCATACTAGTTGTTTTAATCTTATAGGGTTGGTACATCCCAGGTTTTTTTTATGAAGCTATATCAGAACTCCTGGAATGAGCTTCCACTGAGAGTGGGTGGCTCCCCTCCTAATGTTATTCAAAAGGACATTCAAGGCCTAGGTTGTTTTTTTGTGTGGGGGAGGTTGTATGACATGTTTGTCTTGTTGAGTCATTCTACCATATTTTTATTACTATTGTTTTATGTTTTTAGTATTTTTGCTATTGATTTTTATGCTATGAATTGTCCAGAGTCATTCAAATTAAATTAAATTAATACATAAAATATACAATCTGGGCTACAATCATTACATGGCAGGGGGGAAAGGTTTTTGTATATTTTTGTCTCCAATTGCTGGCCATCCTAATTTTTGCAGTCCAAAGTTGGGAGCCCAAATTTTAATTTTATTCTGAGCAAAAGTGTAATGCCTTCAATGAAAATGCTTCCTTATAATTTCCTATGTATTAAAATATTTAGAATCAAATGGGATTAACTTCAAATCTTGAATCAGACATTTTGATTCATGATTCTGGGTCTCAAAACTTCAGGTCAAACTGAATCATGGGTGATTTTGCACAAGCCGAAGCATATTCTCAATGAAGGAACAATGGAAGAAGGAATGCTAGTAGAAAGAGAGCTTTTTCCAGGGTGTTGTTGAGTTTCATTACTGAAAAAATAATCACATCCTCCATATGTGAAATTTTGATTTACATGAGCTAGCATTTGATCATTCATATCATGTGTATCACTCCAACCAGAATTATTTAAGGCTAGATTTTCATTCCAAGCAAATCTGCCAATCTTGGCAGAGAAATGTGGTCACCACAGCTCTATTTTGTCTCTTTATCTGGAGGTGAATTTCTAACTAAACTCATTTCCTTGAATCAGCTTCCTAAAGTGTCATCTGATGGACAAAAGTTGGAATGACTATTTTTGTGGTATTGGATTTATTCATATCTCCATTTATTATAATTGCATTAAGGGTGTGCTAAAGAGTTTTAATATTATGATATTACAATTTAAGTATTATTTATTTTCCAAGAAAGCACAAAATGTCTCAAAAGGTTCCTAAACTCCAAGTGGGTAAAAAACATCTAATCATTCCCATCAGTTTTTACAACTCCATTTTTACATTTATCTTAAATGTAATTTCTAAGTTTTTATTCTATATATTAAAACTGTGTCACAATTCATCCTATATTCAATATACATGCTGGGAATTACATTTCTCCCACACCAATTAGACTAGTCTTGCATTCCTTGGTATGATTTAGTAAGTGTATCATGCTTTTTCTCCACACAACGGAATAATTGCAGAATTTCCACAAAATTGAGTCATGATTCTACAACAAAGGTTCAGTGAGACATAGCTACTCCAGAATGTAGGTTTTAGAGTTCTATCATTCTTAGAAGTCCCATTAGGTTAGGTAGGGCTTTCTACTGATTTACCCTATAAGATTACAGTAAAAATTCAATTCTTTTATAATTAGCTAAAACTCATTCAAATTATGTAATGGTATTTATTTTAAAGCAAGGATTTATAAAAGCAGAGGATGTTAACCATCTTTCAAATTCATTAAATTCCATTGGGGAATGAATAGGGAAGGGAAACTCAACTGACTCAACTGAAAAAATAGCAACTTTTCCCTTCTCCTTTTTTCATGTGTATGTAATCCAGTGGCCACTATAAGAAGTTTCTAGAACTAATGATCATTTTGTGTTTTCCTTTTTTGTGTTATATTTTTTAAATGTGAGAGTAACTATGCATCCCGAAATTCATTTGATTAATCAGCTATTGTATTTCACCAATGATAATGTGATAGTGGTTAGGACTGCATATTTTAAATGTACTGGTATATATGAAGAAGGTGTTTCACTGAATTCCTCTATGACTTTCCTACTTCCCTGGTCAGCATTCCTTTGTCCTTCCAGCTTGACTCTTACGATTTATAAGTTGAAACTTACTGGGTTCTCCTTAAGCAGGAATAAGCCTACACAGAAGTAATCTTGTTAATGTACAGGTAGTACTCTAGCTATGCCAGAACTTCCCTGAATCTCGACACCTTCCAGATGTTGATTTCAGCTTTTGGAATTTTAAGCATCACTGCTTGGAGAATTCTGGGAACAGTACACAGTTGAAGGACACTCAGGATGTGGAAGGCAGCTGTATTATTTACATATGTGGTGCCACACTTTTGAAACATCTGCATACAGTAATGTGATTTCTTAATTGATCTGAAATTTAGTTCATGGAGATGGATTCAACATAAGATTCCTCCATTACATATTTTAGTTATACAACTCAGAATGGCTCACAGAAATGTAACATTGCTCCTCTCTCTTTTCCAGGAAGGTTTGATTACCGTAATGACATTTGATTACCTCAGAATTAGAGAAATGATTTCTCAGATAAAAAGTGGCATAAATTCTGGTTTTATCTAACAATATCAAAAAGCTACTGCAGGCAAAGTGACAGTTCTGGCAGATAATAGCTAAAGGCTTAAAAAGATCGCTGAACAGCACACACTTTGTAGCAAGACTTGGCTTGGTAATAAGCTTTAATGAGTTGAAGTGCCTGTAGGAAGCCGGGACTTTCAAGAGACACTTGATTGGCACTTTCTTGTATCTAATTCGTTTAACTGATTCCTATAAAACACATACTTGTGAGCTCTTCAATTATCTTGTCTAGTCAGACTTTTATAGTTATTGACATATTACTGGAATACCTAACCAACATCTCTTCCAGATGTGATTTGTCCTCCTCCAGCAAATACAGCTGAGTAGCAATCAGACATTTCCAAACCTTAGGGCTACTTGTCTTTTCCATAGTAACTTTGAACTATTCTACTAATGTTGCCCCAGTCATTTTGTTGGCTGAAGTGAAGGTCATGTAGCATCTCTCTCCTTGAGCTTGCTAGCCAAAACAATTTTACAAAAACTGTTCAAGTATAAATTATTACTTGGAGTAGCATGACATAATGCTCTATGAAATAGTTTTCAATATCATGTTTCATGAAAGAATCATTATTGTTATTGAAAACTTACCACAAAAAAGCAGCAGATCAGCAGTACAAAAAGTTAACAAATAGGTCCCAAAGATATATTGTCTGTCTGTCTGTCTGTCTGTCTGTCTATCTCATTATTACAATTGTACATCAGTATTGTTTTTATCTTATGCATTCTTTTGCCACCTTCCAAGCATGCCCACTAACCAGAAAGACCTTAAACACTATAGGTAAGAAACCTTAAATACTATAATTATTCTATTATGTCCATGTATATCTTGTACTTTGTTTACTTTGGCATGGAGAAAACCCAGTGGCTAGATTCTGTCTGTTTCCTTCTTTCAATGTACAACTCTCAGATTAACAGAATGGTTATAAAAATATTACATTGCACAACACTTATTAAAGTCTATTAGATCATTCTGAACCAATAGGTATTTATATTATTTTTATAGCAACTTTGGGTAAAATGCTCAAGTTCAGCCCATGGTCATTTAGTGTTCTCATCATTTTTGGCAAATGTTGCCTGATATGAAATGATAAAGGAAATCATGAGTTTGAGTCTCACTGTTGTTCCATTTCTTGAGCATTTTGTTCCTTTTCTTTCTTGTCTATGATCATGTTCCAAGTTCCATGTTGGGATACTATCCAAGTTATTATCTTATTCAAAAAGTATCATGCAACCCAATAACTATTTTACTTGGTCAAACAAAGCAGAGTTTTGAATAACAATGAATAAATCTAGTGAAGATGATGAAGGAGTAGGACAATATACGTGACAACTCCCATCTTTTATGGAACAGACTAATGCTAAAGCAATGAAAAACCATTACTCAAAAAAAAATGTTTCAGGGAAAAGTTTCAAAACATTGATAGCGGTAGAATGAATCAAATTGACTAATTATCCATAATACATACAGCACAGAAAATAATAGCCAAAGATGATAAGTTAACTCAGTCCTAATGTAGTTCATTGATAGGATGTTGCCCAGGAGAGAAAATGATTTTCAAGGAACAGCAATGATACAGCAGATTTTTTTTTAAATCATCAAAGCTAGATATAAATTATAATTGTGGAATAGTTGCCATGCCATATATTTGCACCCATGATTCATCATAAATGAAGAATAGCAGGAGACTGCTTCCAGCCGTCTTTGACTCGTCCGCCGCTTGCTTTCCTGACTGCCCCTTCGGGGGCTATGGGGGCTCTTTAAGGGCCCCCTACTGAACGGGCGGCTTGCGGGGACCCTCATCCAGGCATCGTGCCAGGTGGGGGTCAGGAGGGAAGGCAATACCATTTCACCAGCGGAGCCAAGGAACGGACTGCGGGGGGAGGAATCCCTTTCACCAAAGGAGTGCTGGAACTGCAAAAATAATGGAGTTGGCTGACATTTGGGGCTGCGGAGGGCACTGAGGCTTTGGGATTTGCTGTACGGTGTGTGTGAGTTAATTCTTAAAAAAAAATTCAGCTGCCTTCAGTTGCGTTACAGACAGAAGATCGAGAGGGGGGAGTTTGCAAACACCCCCTCAGAGATTTTGTG
>JAPKID020007815.1:0-10127 GCA_026931265.2 Tropidonophis doriae
TAATGCAAAATTTTACCCTTCCCTATATGAAAAATTGTGAAAACTAATAAAACTTTTATTATAAAAAATAAATAAATCAGCAAGGGTTCTGACAATAGTGACAACAAAAAGTATCTAAACTTAAATTAGAATGTGAGCACAAATGCGCACAAATGAGTATTATGAAAGCTTGGGGTAACCAGAAGCACAATTTTATTTGGATAGACCATGAGTTTCCTTTAGTTCGGATATTCATATTTTCTTGGAATTAATTTTGCAATTTAAGCATTAAGCTGATCTGTGGACGTTACAGTCTTAGTAAAAATAATAAAATAATAATGCACGCAATCTGACATCTGCATATGTCTTGCACATCATTTACTTATGGTATTTTATCAATGGTAATAGTAGTAACAAAAAAAAGGCTTTTAAACAGAGGGAGTTGTTAAGAAAGACTTCTTGCGCAATGCTCATGATGTTGCTAAGTGTGAGAAAGTGGTTTTAAGCTTTCTTAACTTAGTGGTCATAACACATGTTTCCTTTGTTTTCTAATGCTGCAGTCTACTAATCTGATGGTTCTAGTTGAGATGCAAGCCTTTATGTTTTCAATAATCAACTTCTTGCCATCCTACATCCTTTGTTAATATTATTTTCCAGAGATACTTCCTTGAGGGATGTCTAGTTACACATATTTTTAGATTGAGATAAACTGATCTCTGATGCCAGAGGGCACATGTTTTTATATACAAAGATACATACCTATTTTAAAATATATTTACAAAATAAATGGTTCATGAATTGTTTTGTTGTTAGAGCTGCTTGAATGCAAATGATTGCTTCCTCTTCATCCATTTCATATAATAAATAGCATGCCTCAAAGCTTTTCATACCTTCTTCTCTCCAGCATTTAAACATAGAACGGGGTAAAAAGGATGACATAAAACAATTGCCCTTTATTTATGCTCTTCAGAGTCTGCATCAGCATTATTTCTGTCACCTCGTTTGCACAGACAATGCATTATCTTCCTGAGAAAATAATTATTTTATGGAATTCATTATGGAAGCAAACTGGAAATAAATGGAAGAAGACATGAAGAAGCACATGGAGCTGTACCATAGACTGGTCCAGTTAATCCAAATAAATTAATTTGTATAATAAGGGAGTAATGAATGAACATCCCACCCAAAAGAAAATTGCATCTCCGAGTTCTTTGATGCATTGCAAAAGAACTGTATGGGACAAAAGTCTTTTGTAAAGGATATTTGCTTGTCCAAGCAGAATTCCTTGAAGTAGCACATGCTTACATTAGACATTCTGGGAATAGCAAGTCTCAAACTGAAATGAAGATGAAAAACTTAATTGTTTTACCATGACCATTATACTGTATATTAAATATGCATACTATAAAATAATCACCAAAGTAGAATACATGTAAAATCGACCTACGACCATAATGGAGCCATTATGCAAGAGCATCTCACTTAATACTCCCCTCCCTCCCGGTTTCTCACAGGCAGCCATTAAACGAATATGCCGGTTAAGTGAACTACAGGATGCATCATGGAACATAGATAGAAATGGCTATCAGTTGTTCTTGCCTAATAATAACTGAGCATCACAAGTGGTATTCAGCCAGTTCTGACCAATTCTGGCTAACTGGTAGTGGACATTTTGAGTAGTTCAGAGAATCAGCAAAAACACCTCTGTCTGGCTCCACCCCCATCTATTCCCTGCCTCCTGAGTCCCAGATGATCAGAGTCCAAGCTGATTGACTGGGTCTTCTTCTGTTGCCCTGCACAGGAGAATGGAGCTGGAAAGCAGGCTAGTGGTGTGGGGAGGGAATGAGGATTTTACAGTGTCCTTTTGCAGTATCCTTCCCCTGCCATGCCCATCAAACCAAGCCCATACAACAAATAGTAAAAGTTTTTAAATCCCACCGCTGCTGAGCATGCAGTATTTTGTTGGAATTAAGGGAGCCATATAAATGCAAATTAAATGAATAAATAAATTGAAGAAATTGCTCAAAAGACTCTTATCATTTTATTACAAAAAAATCAAAAGCTTAATTCATATTTCATAAACCCTACGCATGAGATACCCACTGTTGCAAATGAGACCTAGACCTGTCCTTCCCACATTTGCACTAATTTTTTTGTCAGTTACCATGATGTAAAAGCCACATCTTGATAACTTAATAGATTTTGGTCTGGAGGATGTAGTCAAAAAGGACATATACCTTTTTAAAACTGAATGATTGCTTTGGGAGAAAGTAAAGATTTTAGACCCAAATATGAAAATAATAGAAGATGTATAACGCAGGTTGCAACTCTTCAATACCATCTCCAACAGCAAGGTGACTACAAGCAAAGTTTACTAAAACTTTATCAAAAGTGCCACACAATAGCAGTCTATAGCAGGTAAAACCAATTTTTTTTGTGGTACCTCTACAGATGCAGAGGGCAATGATACCATCTTAGGAAAAATGCAGCTGAGTTGTGAAGAGGCTAACAAGTGCCCTTCACCTTCTGAATCATATTTTTGCTTTCAAATATAACATGCTACAATAGTTCTGTTACCCAAAATACAGAAAACAAATATTTCTTTTGTATGAATCAGCAGTGTGATTCCAAATGTTTTACTACCAGTTCTGTGGGCGTGACTTGGTGTGCATGGCATGGCATGGCATGGCTTGGTGGGGGTGGTTTGGTGGGCGTGGCAGGGGAAAGTTACTGCAAAATCCCATTCCCTCCCGATCAGCTGGAACTCGGGAGGCAGAGAATAGATGGGGGCAGGGCCAATCAAAGGTGGTATTTTCCAGTTCTCTGAACTACTCAAAATTTCCACTACCAGTTCTCCAGAACTGGTCAGAACCTGCTGAATACTACCACTAGTATGAACCTTGTATTAATAATTAGAACTATTCACATTCTAAAAGCAATTCTTCAATTCTTACAAAGGAACATATTTAAAATAATGTCAAAAAACAATGTGGCTGCTGAGCAGGACAACCTGTAGTGTGACAATATTTTGCAGATATTTATCACTTTCCTAAATTAATTCAACTAAACCTTTTAAACCCCAAGTCACAATGATTTTTTAAAAATGTGTTTGGTTTCCACAATGTCAAAGTAAGATTACTTTTCAAACAAAGTCTATACTTTGAACTATAATATGTATAGTAAGATAAGCCTGCATATTTTTGATTTCTGATTGTGAATTTGTTTTCTTAAGGAAGAAATTGAACATCATAATTCTTTTTAAAAAGTGGATGCTTTAATCTTGAATAATCAGTGATATATTCTTGGGAATGGGTGGTGCACTTCTGGACTGGGGCTAGAAAACAAGGCATTTGTTTTGATTAAGAAAAATACTGCTAATGTACCATTAGCAAGACCCAAAGACTAAAACATTGCCTTTTATGCGGTTAGCCATCTGTCTCTGTAGGCTTTGTAGTGGGGTTTTTTCCTATTTATATCTCTGTCCATAATTCTATATATTAATGGTAAGCTTGTGCTCTGCATATGAACTCTTATGAAAATTAAGCAGACTCAGGGGAGCCTCAAGATTTGTGGAAATATGAAAATCCTTTGAGGAACAAAATCTAAAAGATGAAAACACAATGAATAACTGTGCTTGAATAGCATGCCTTCCAAAATGAATTTCTTTGTAGTAGGCAAAAGAACAAAAAGAGGCACCAAATAGATCTGATGCTGGGGAAATTGTTCTTTAGCACCAGAATAAAACAGAATTTTGTCCTACAGCTCTTGTATTTACATTCATGTAGTTTGACCTAGATCTAGAGTCTTGACTACCTAACCTGTTATAGTATTGCCATCTCTATTTTGAAAGCTGATGGATAGAAACTAGGGAAAAATAACATTTCATGGAGAAGCACCTTGGGAAGACAGTCTAACACTCTTGCCAAACAGTCTTTCCTTCCAAGGTACCTCTAGAGCCATGATGGTGAACTATAGCACATGTGTCACAGGTGGCACGCAAAGCCCTCTCTGCAGGTATGCGAGCCGTCACCCAGCTCAGCTCCACCATGCATGTGTGTATACCTTCCACTTGTCGGCTGTGCAAGTGGGAAATACTCATTCATGCGGGGGGCGGGTATCACATGGGAAGCGCGGGGGATTCACGTGCACATGGGCACAGAGTCACACATACATACATGCACAGGGAGGGCACACACAGGGCATGCACACACATTGTATTATGGGTGTGCATGCCTGCCTGCGCTGTCTTGCATACATGCACGTGCTTTTGGTATGCGATGACAAAAAGGTTAGCCATCATTGTTCTAGAGTCACCCAGCTTCTGCATTCAAGAAGAACAGGCAATGATACAGTCAAGTGAAAACTGGGAGCTTCCAGTAAAAATCCTCTAAATGAGGGTAGTCATTACTTGAACAAGCTGAAAATATACAATATTGAATGTTGAGCCTGAGCTTTGTACATAAAACTCTTTTTGCGAACCTGGTCTTACTCACACACAGAGTAAGTGTGTATTATTTTTCCACTGAATCTCAACTACCTGTAAGAAATCTTCCATATCAATCTTTCACTGGATTAGAATTAAGACTCTATTATCGATTCCACTGGACATGCTGCCATTGGTTTTTTTTTTTTGGTTAATATAGTCTTACCGAATAGAGTTGGAGTGGACCTTGGAGTTCTTCTAGTCCAACCCTCACCCCAACTCAAGCGGGAGCCCCTATACCATTTCAGACAAATGGATGTCCAGTCTCTTTTTAAAAGTCTCCAGGGATGAAGTACCCACTATTTCCTTTTAGACTAGGATAGCTAACTGGGGGGGAGGGTGATATGATGACTACCAGGAAGAGGGAGAATGAATTGATGAAATGTATCCAAGGCCGAAACATCTTTGTTTCCTGCCTGCCACTTTTCCTGTTTATTTTTGGATGTCAAATAATACCTTACTAGAAAAAAAAAGTCTTGAATTGCTGAACAGTTCAAAATAGGCAACCCATGATGTGTATTATGATGAGAATACTGTCCTTCAGTAGATGCTTTAACTAATTTAGATAGTGGAAATTTCTACAGGCATGTTCATGGCCATGCCCTTGGGATCCCTTTTCTCTCTGTGTGTGTATGTTAATATACGAACAATCATTCAGTCAAAACACAAACAAAACTTTGTGCAGGCATTTAGAAATTATGTGCAGTAATAAGTCATCTAAAAATTTTTAAACACTTTTAAAAAACATAACAAAAATGTTGCAGTAAATGCTATTTTTGCACTGGCACCATTTGGAGATTGTGGCTGTAGGCTGCTTGTGCCTTTAATGTTTTGTATCTTGGGTTAATCCCTCAGTTTCTCAGTAGCAGATAAGAAGCTACACCAGAGTAGGGAGTGTGGAATCCAGACAAGTCCCAAATACATGAAATCCAGATGGTGGAGGAGATAGACTGTAAAACATAATTTACCAGAAGGTGATTTGCTTTATTAAGAAGAATTGGATTTATATTAGTTAATGCACAGAATGTGGATGACACATAATGGGTAAATAAAGAAGTGTGGTGGCTTAATGATGCCAGAGATGGTCTGAATTCCAGTGGTTCAAGTCCTGGCACTGCATGGCAGGATGAGCTCCCATCACTCACCTCAGCTTCTGCCTACCCAGCAGTTTGAAAGAATGTTATATGTGAGTAGATTGTTTCTTGTTTGGCCTTCTGGTGCTTTGAAATATAATGTGACCCCCTCTTTTTTTGTGGTAGCCCTCAAACTGGAATAATGATGTTGTTTCTTTATTTTAAATTACCTAGAAGTTATCAAGCCATAGTTGGTGCAAGATAGAGGTAGAAGCAGATACTAATTTTGTATAAATCACCTGTAAAAACTACAATGTATTTAACTCTGAAGGTCAAGTTTTCAAAACAAAGGATGAGGGGAGAGGAAATGTTTCATTTCCAGCTCAGATTATTTACAAATCAATTTTCTTAGAAAATAGAGATAAAACAAAATTGTTTGACTGCATTCCAAAGCTGATGATTCATCTCAGCCTTGGTTTTTGGTTTTTTTTTAAAGCCAGAAAATACAATAATGAATGTAAGAACAAATGAGATGCTAGATGTGTGTATTTTGATTCTGCAGAACATCTAACTTTCTTAAAGAGAAAGAAAGGCTCAATAAATTGAATGAGCATAATTCTACTATATACTTGGCAAATGGACAAAAGATGCTTTCATATGGAAGAGATTGCATAAGATTCTGTTGTGCATTAGACAAAGGAAAAGTCTTTAACTTAACCATTAAAGATGCTTACATGTCCCAGATCTGGAGTCATGTCTGTCCTTTATAGACTATACCATTGAAAAAAGGACATGATGCAAGATTTAAAGTCAATCATTGCTATGTAACTATAAAGGGAAAATTGTTGATGAAAGCACATACTACCAGAATGGATCATCTCAATTAGACTGTACATAAAATAAAGTGAGGGTAGTAATTGCATAACCAAATGGGGCACAGGGACCCAGATGTTATTTGTTTGTTTGTTTGTTTATTTATTTATTTAGATTTCTACCCTGCCCTTCTCCTGAAAAGGATATTAGAAAAGTTGGTTACACCACTAAAGATACCACCATGTGTGAATCAATCCTGGTGAATATGTTGCATAAACCCAAAGACACCAAACCAATGAATACAGAGAGAAAATATAGAAACAAGCTAGTTCCCAGTAGACTGGGGATCATTGCGTGTAATCATACTATATGGAAACACAATTATTTTTGCATCTACAGATATTACGAAGATACATTTTGCCACTTAGTGAAAAGAGGTGCTGAATAAATTAACATAGTTATGAGAGAAGCTACGGGTATTGTAAACAGATAATAATAATGAATATACAACAGAAAACATGTAAAGGTACCAGAAAAAG
The DNA here is from genome assembly GCA_026931265.2 of Tropidonophis doriae. NCBI lineage: Eukaryota > Metazoa > Chordata > Lepidosauria > Squamata > Natricidae > Tropidonophis > Tropidonophis doriae. The sequence continues at coordinate 6,888 of JAPKID020007815.1, forward strand.
CAGGAAATGGCATGTAGCTAATGTTATTAGGTGGATCCCTGCTTCAACAGTAACACATTTAACAGTTGTAAAATCTAAAAATAGTAGTTGGTTGCTCTCAAATCATCATGAATATTAATTAATTCTTCATAATTCAAGTTTTCCTGTCATATTTTTAATCTTACATTTATAACTGTTGAAGTTTTTTTATAATGAATATGTTGAATGAACATGTTTGTTGATAATCATGCTGAAATGCGCTTCTTTGCTAAACAGTATGCTAGCTTTCTCTGTCCTAGTGCCATCCATATCTCTTGAGAATAGTTCAACAATACCTGATTGGTATGATAGTCATTTATGCTTATTGAAGAATTATGGGAGTTGTAGTTTATGACATCCAGACAAAACCAGAATTGGAAGTATTTTATCCATACTGCAGCTCCAGCGAACACAATTTATTTATAGCCATCAATTTTTCAGTTCCTCAAATCATAAATGTTCCTAATATTTATTCACAAGGACTATCAAGTGCAGCTATCATTACAAATTTCCATTTTCATGGTTTTTTAAAAAAATTCAGCAATGATTTTTTTCCCATTAAAAGCCTATAATTAAAATAATTAGTACAAAAATTGTCTTGTAATCAGCTTAACTTCAACAAGTTTTTTAAAAACTGTATAGATGCAAAACTTGAGGAAGAATTTGAATATTAAAAGATAGCATGCTAATAACATCAATCAAGCATTTATCCAATGAATTTAAATTATTTCCAGCACACACGCACTCCTCCTTGCTGTCTTTTAACACAATTGACTGGTGACCTTGCAGAAGCCATTTAAAATATTAATGTAAATATGGATGCAAGGTTCAATGATTGAAGTTTTTGACTTTCTCTCTCTCTCTCTCTCGCCCTTCCTCTCTCTCTCTCTCTCTCTCTCTCTCTCCCTCTCCATATCTATCTCTTCCCAAATTATCCTACAGGTTTTTGTGGAATGAAATAATGGGAACTCCCCATTATATCTCCCCATTATATATTCCTCTAGTGGAAAATTCAGATATAAATCAAATAAATAAAAAACAATAAATAAGTTTTCTTACTCAGCCCTGTTGTACTCTTGAAATTATGTTGGACTCACTCCAAGCCAATATTTTTCAGGTTACAATAAAATAGAAATACGAGCCAAATGATTGTAACAATAGGATTGTCATATGCTAAAATCTTATCTTAGTAAGCACTTCCTAATAAAACTAGAAGAAAGATGCATTACAAAGCTGCTATCTTGATGAGATAATTTAAGCTATCTATCATGGAGGATTTGGAGATCCTGAAAAGGGTTAAGAGATGTGTAGAGCACTATTGGAATAAAACGAAAGATGACTCCAACTGGAGATGACTTAGGACTGCTATTAAGGGCTGTCTCGTGGCAGTAAGAGAATCAAAACAGCATTATTTCTCCCCTCTTCTTGCAGCCACAGAGTGTCACCCTGCAGCCCTGTTCTGGATCTCCAGGTCCCTTCTAGGAGAGAGGAACCTGGTTGAGCATATTCAAGGCTGCACAGAAGAATTCATTCAAAGTCACTTGGATTTTTTCCCGGGGAGACCCATGCATGGTTATAGGTCTGTGGAGGTGCCAAGGCCTTGCCTGGTTATCCAGGAACAATTTGATCCTGTTGGGCCTGATGAAGTAGACAGGGTCCTCAATGCTGTCAATACAACCATTGTCAATTTGATCATTGTCCCAAACTCTAGGATGGCGACTAGCAGGTGGATGCAAGCAGTGATGAATTTCTCAATGCAGAAGGGGACGTTCCCAGGGCCTTTTAAGGATGCCCTAAATTTCCCCTCCATTAAAAAAATCATCCTTTTATCCCACCTGCCTGAAGAACTTTTGTTCATTTCCTCATCTTTCCTTGTTAGGGAAGATGATAAAAAACATTTTAGAAATATTTATCTTTTATGCTTTTAATGTTTTTAATGCTGTAAGCCACCCAGAGTGTCTTCAAAAGAAGATGGGCAGCAAATAATAAATAAAATAAATAATGATTTTGGAGTATTCCTAAATGTAGAGCATTGCTCCGACTTTGCTTTATATCTGATAAATAAAGGAGGTAAAGGGCAAAAATGTATACATTGCTCAGTCTTGCTTTATGCAATAATGTCTAAATCTCCAGCATTACTTCAATCCATAAAGTGATTGCCACATAGCCTATACTAATCCCTTTTCAACCATATGTCATCTAGATATATTTGAATAAATGTTCTGTGATACTCAGCCAAAGATTTGCTGTTTGAGGATTATGGGGCTTGTCATCCAACATATCTGAACAATACCAGGTTGAAGCGGTCTGGCTTATATGTTAAGGACTTTCTCTGAATCTCAATGGTTCTCTGGTTAGCCATGCAATGAATATCCTCTTCTAAATTCTATAGCAGCCAGTTCTGAAGTGTTTAAACCCAAAACAGCAAACCTAAAATGAATAGATAATGGGCATTATCTATATTCTAATGTTTCATCATTACACAGGCCAGGAAATGAATCTAGACTGGTAGGAGATTACTGTATTTTAAATTATGGTACCTGCTAGAGAGATCAGTTTCATAAGAAAGAAGCATTTCAAAAGTTTTCCTCCTTAAAAAAATAATAATCAAGGGAATTTACATATGCTCAAAAATTAGCTCTTAGAATCTTGGAAAAAGTAATAGTTTTCTTTTCAACTTTCATTTCACAAACAAGCATGACAAATTTATTTTCTAGGCTCCACACACTTAGCTGGGCTGCAGGCAATTTGCAAAAATCTAGCTTCTATTTATTGTTTTGGAGACCATTTAGTTAATTTTACAACACCTTGGGGATGGTTGCTAGCTGCACAGATGAGACACATTTCACAGGGTTACTGGACCAGAAAGGAGAAAGCAAGCTAAACTGTTTCCTAGAAAGGTGTTTCATACTGTACCAATCCTCCTTTGTCTTTTATATTTAATCCCCTGTTTGTCTTTAGTAATATTTTTTAGAAAAGATAAATATAGAAATTTTATATCAAAATCGGTCAAACTCAAGTAAATATTTAATATTTAAACTCAAAATTGCTGGCTTATGACAAAAACAATTTGTTCCATAGCCAAGAGACAACCCATGGAAAATGTTCTTATACTATGACAGGCATACAATTGGTTTCTTTCTTCCCAGAAAAAAGTTTTATTGGTTTTTGCAGTTTTATATCAGGGAAAGGGTAATAGGGATTACAGAGAAATATTTTAAA
>JAPKID020007816.1:0-10126 GCA_026931265.2 Tropidonophis doriae
GCTCCCAAATATGTTGCTTGTGGTCTGCGGTCCACTTGGGGCAAATAATAATAATGGAGAAGTCCATGTTGGTGCTATGGTCATATATAATAGCCTTTTCTTCAAAATTAAGAGTGAAGGGGCAGTGGTGGGATTCAATTTTTTTTACTACCAGTTCTGTAGGTCTGGCTTGGTGGGTGTGGTTTGGTGGGCATGGCAGAGGAAGGATACTGTAAAATCTCCATTCCCTCCCTATCAGCTGAGACTTGGGAGGCAGAGAATAGATGGACACAGGGCCAGTCAGAGATGGTATATACTGATTCTCTGAACTACTCAAAATTTCTGCTACCAGTTCTCCAGAACTGACCAGAACCTGCTGAATACCACCTCTGAGAAGGGGAAAGGGAAAAGATTTGTGAAAGGTAAAATGTGTAAGAATAAATCCAACTGGACTCTCTCAATATTCTGTGTGTGGTCAGGATAAACAGCAGATTATTAAAATAGAAGTGATGAATAGAGTTCCTGAAGAGCTGTGGACTAAAATGTGTGATGTTATTAAGAACAAAACAATAAAAATAGTTTGCACTAGAGATATCAAAAGAAGAAGAAATGATCGACACTACAATGTACTGAATCTGAAAGAACAAAAGTGACAAGGTGATGTATCTAAAGACGCCCAACAAAGAAAGACAAAATACTTAAAGAAATTAAAGTCAAAGAAAAATTTTATGCACAGATGGGTACAGTCAAAAATAAAATAATTGTACTTGATACAAAGAAGTATTAGAATAAATTCATGAACTATATTGAAAAAAATGCCCAAATCACCAGCGGTTCTCCACTACATGACACCAGACAATTTGAAAAATGAAATGAAATTACTTGCAGAAAATATTGTTAGCTGTATTCTACTATAAGGTTTTTTTTTAGCAAGTATGAGAACCAAAGCAGCAACCAAAAGACTGAAACAGATCTAACTATATTCCAATAACAAAAAAGAAGGTATTAAACCAAACACATTTCCATAGATAGTAGAAGAGGAACTTGCGTTCTAAAACTACTTTAAATTATATTTATTGATTACAGGTAATACTCATTTAATAGTTGCCTTGTTTACTGATTGTTTGGAGTTACAAGAGTGATGAAATGATGAACTTGCACACGATCTTGTAGGTTTGTAAAGCAAAGGAAAGCTGAAGTAAGATCATAAGCACAACTGTGATTTCACTTACTGACTGCTTCCCAATTTTGGTCACTAAATAAGGAATACCTATACATAATTTTTTCTACTTTAATAATAACAACAACAACAACAACAATAATCTTTATTGCCATTGTACTAAAATTACAATGAAATTGGTTTTAACTTCACTGGTGAAAAATTATAATAGAAACAAAAAAAGAGAGAGAAAAGAAAAAAGAAAAAACTAGCCTGTGCATGGAGTGATTGTGGTTGAATTTAAAAGTCTCACAGCACAAGGATAGAAGCTATCTTTAAATTAGAATGATAAATCAATAGAACAGCCTACCTGTTGGAGTTGTGGGCACTCCATGGAAGTTTTCAAGAAATGATGGGACAACCATCTAACTGGAGTGATATAAAGACTCCTGCCTTGGGCAGGCAGTTCAGCTAGAAGCCCCCCAAGTTCCTGTTGAGGCCTATGATTCTAGGTTTCACAGAAATGAAGTAAAGGACTTCTTGGTTTCTATCGATTTAGCCTTTGCCATCGTTACTAAGGTGAAGGACGTGTGAACAAAACATGGTCTCATAATCCATACTCTTAAAGGCATTTTAAAGGTTAACAATAGAACAGCATCTCTGTAGCTTTAGGATGAACTTGCTGCTCTCTGAGCTTGGTTATTTCCTTGCAGAGGTTCCATTACCCAACTAGGTAACACCATCAGTATGGTTTGCTTTCTTTTTATATACAGGCTGCTTGCACTGTCAGTGTTGGTGGGAGTAGCCTTGGTGATTCCTTGATTAGGCTGTTGTTTACTATTTGGTTGTTTGTGTGAGTTGGTAGTTGATTGATTAGGACATTGTTTACTGCTTGATTATTGGTCTGATATTAACCCTGGTGCTAATCTCTGCTTATCTGGGTGTTGATTGCCTGCAAGGAGTTGATTTGGTCTTTTTTGTTTCCTTTTTTACTTTCTGGTTGTTTCTTCTGAACACTCTTTTGAACATTCTCACCAACAAGCAGTTTGTATATAATCAGAGTTGGATACTGAAATATCTCCAAGAAAACAAATACACTCAGAGATCACCAAGAACTCCACAATCTAAACCTTCACTGCAAAATATCCAGTATTGTGTTCTTGATGTTCTTTGAGCTTTTCCTCCAGATATTTCATTACCAAATTAGCAATATCATCAATGTATTGAACTCAACAATTCAACCTTGAGCTATATACGCATACCTTCATCTAAGGAAGATGCATCTATTTTCAAATCACCCCAGAGATATTTGCTAAGTGTTTAATTCAGAACAGTGAGCAAAGATGATGATGATAATTACCTCCAAATCAAGAACTGGTGAGTAATAACTTTTCTGCTGTACTTAGGCATGGTGTGTTATTATTAAATCAAGAAATGTAACTTCTGCAGGATCCTGACAATGCTTTTCCATGGAAGTTGCTTTGCTAGGACTCAAAGAAAAAGATGCCCTCCAGTTTAGCTTGAGTCATAGGGACTACATCTATGTTATTTTCTTGGCAACATTATGAAAGCTGTTTTCTATCAGGAATTTTTTACTTCTCAGTTTAACCAGTCACCTGGGGCTTCTTAGTAATCTAGTTAAATGCTAATTAGAGCGGACCCAGTTTAGCTTTTTTGGAGATTAGCTAAAGTTTTCTACAGTAGTTGATTTCTAGAGTCAAAGGTGACTCTAGAAATAGACGTATAGCAAGGATAGTATGCAATCTTCCTTGTAGAAATTTTTCATTACTATTATAGTCAGGCATATATATCCATATTTTTCAGAGTATATGACGCACCTTTTCCCCCCTAAAAGAGGGTGAAAATTTGGGTGCATCTTATACACTGAATGTGTATAAGATTCCACCCTTTGGCCTCTGCTCCCAACAATTTACCTCCTTGCAGCAAATGGGGAAAATGGGGCTTGGGGAGACGGCAATAAACTATCAATAAACAATCCCTGCAGCCTGAAACAGCTGATAATCGGGAGGCCCATGCTGAAATTGAAAGTGAAACTTGCTGTTTGTGGCACCAGGCGAATTGCTGGGAGGCAGAAGTAGATTTTTTTTCTTGTGCTAATCAGGCTGTTTGCTGCAAGGAGGTAAGTCAATAACAATAAATGCCTATAGAATGTTCAAATTATTAGACTTATTTTTAAAGACTGCTTTATTATTGTTCTAGAATAACTTAACAAAAGAAGAAGCTTTTTAAAATAAATGCTTGATCTGAAGAGGCCCAATGCTATTGTATCTTCTTTTAAATAGCAGAGAATAACGATACTTCTAGAAAGTCACATTAATTTTACCAGCATCTGTACAAGTATAGTCTGAAATGTAACACCATAAACAGTGTATAGAGTCTGTACTGTTTGCTGTTTGTTGCAAGGAGGCAAATTGCTGGTAGGTGGAGGCAGATTTTCCCCCCTTGTTTTCCTCCCCAAAAGCTAGGTGCTTCTTATACTTTGGAGCAGCTTATAGTCTGAAAAATACAGTACATACTCTAAATCCCCATTGTCTCTGTCTGTCTTTGTCTTTCTATTACTTTATCAATCATTTCTTTCTATCCATCTACCCATCCATCTATCTATCACCAACCTATCTATATCTATCATCTGCCTGTCTATCTCTAGCTATTTAAAAACAGTGATAATAAAAATATTAACAGCCACCATTAAAAATTAAAATACTATTAAAAGCTAAAATGTAGCAAACCCCAATGCAGAGGAAAAGTGTATTCACCATAATAAGGGCCTCACCTTCAAATGTCACTGGTCCCTGAGACCCCCAAGTCTAAGGATATAACATAGATCTTGAGGGACTTCCTAAACATCAACTGATATGGTGCTCACCTACCTTTGGGAGATGGACATGATCCATAAGGTGGGAACCTTGGCAGAGAAGCATCCCTTTCTGGGACCAATATTATCATTTCCAATTTGATTGCCCTTGAAATGTATGGACTTCATGAACTATTTTGCAACTTGGAGTTGAGCTTGTCACGTTTTGAGATCCATTGCATGTAGTCAGTGTGGAGATTCCTTCTACACATAGTGACCTTTTTGTAATTGGGGTGGGCTGTGGGAATTCCCAGCCTTGCTATCTGCATGCATTTAGAGGCCTCAGCAGGTGGCAGCACCAACCTGATCTTCAAAAGTTAAGCAGGATTGGGTATTGGATGGGAAACCAAAAGCATATCTAGACCTGTTGGCTACATTGGAAAGTCAAAGACTATCCTAGTAAAAAATAGAAGGGCACCTCACTGTTGTCAAGAAAACGGAATTGAGTTCAACTCAAACAAAATTTCACGTATGCATTCAGGGACTTTAACCATCGATAAATGGAGTATATTTTGACCCTACGTCTACTGCTATCAGCTTGATGGAGGAATAACAGCACCTAGCTATTATATAGCAGTTTAGGGCACTTGAATGCATCAGGTCCACCTAATTGTAGCATGATATGCATTTAATATGTAGTAAGTCTATTTCTCTTGCAAATTAAGAAAATACTTCAAAAATCCACATCTTTTTTTTAAAGTGGCAACTCTCTTTTTTCATGTATATAGTTATTATGTTTCATCCATAGGAATAAAATACAAAACATAAAAACAAAACAGTAAAAAACAAACATCCAACAGTAACAGCAAAGGGAAAAAATGTGTACATAAAAGGAACAGGGTGGGGGGAAATCACCCAAACAACCAACATTAAACATAAAAAAATCTAACCTGGCTGGATGCTGAAAAGGAAAGGAAAAATGATGAATTCTCTTTCCCTTACATAATGGGTCTGTACATAGTTATAAACTTTCTCATCCTTAGCCTTATCCTGCAAGGATTGTACTTGCTAAGCAAAGGAAAGGAAGCAAAAGGAAAGGAAGGGAGGTTTTGATGACCATCTTCAAGGTGCTCCAGGGCACGGGGCCTAGCTACCTACGAGACCGTCTGATGCCCCATACGTCCCTATAACCAATACGCTCTCACAGAGAGGGTCTGCTCCAGGTGCTGGCAACCGGGCAATGCCAGGGGAAGAGCCTTCTCTGTGATGGGGCCAACACTCTGGAACGCTCTATCTCCCAAACTCCGTGTCATCTCTGACCCTCCGCCTGTTCCACCAGCGGTTAAAAACGCACTTCTTCCAGCAAGCCAGCCTGGCATGATTTTACTTGACTCTGTGCTGCTGTTAGTCGACCAAAGTTTTAATTTAGGGGTTTTAATTTGGGTTTTAGGTGGGCTTAATTTAATTCAGTTTTAAGAATGCCTATTTTCGTGTATATATGTATATTTTTATATTTTACATTCCCTGTGCACCGCCCCGAGTCCCTATGCGGTAAGATGGGTGCGGCTTATAAATATGATTAATAATAAATAAGAAAAGAAGACTGCTGAAAAATGGATTCTAAAATTGACTGAATTAGCAGAGATGGTGAAATTAATGGCCTTGATTAGAGATAATGGATTATACAGGTTTATAAGAGTCTGGAAGCTGTTTGTGGACTTTCTATATGTTAAAAACAATAATAGATGGTTAACAGAGACTAGTGTAATATTAGGGCTAATCTGTTGGCTATGTTAAATTTATTTTATTTTTTATATATATCACATGTTGGGTTGATTTGATTATTAGATAGAGGTCTCCTCTATAATACATTTTTATATATAATATATTTTTCTTCTTAAGTGGCAAGCCTCTTATAGATCTTTTATGCTTAGGTTCCATATCTTACTTCTTTTTGGACATTTAGTTTCTAGTTGTTGTTTTTTTTTTAATAATATTTTTCTGTGCTGTTTTAATATTGCACACCACCCAGAATTATTACGGAGTTGGGAAACTTTATAAATTAAATATAAATTCACGTTAATAAATATGTCCTGGATTAATTTGCTTTATGGCATGTCTATATGCACTCTGCTTCCAAAATGCTAAACACACAGCCAAATGAGTAACATGGTTATTAAATGAATAGCAATAGCACTTAGACTTATATACCGCTTCACAGTGTTTCACAGCCCTCTCTAAGCTGTTTACAGAGTCACCATATTGTCCCCTAACAATCTGGTCCTCATTTTACTGACCGTGGAAGGTTGAAGGCTGAGTCAATCTTGAGCCTAGTGAGATTCGATCTGCCAAACTGTAGGCAGCCAGTGATCAGCAGAAGTAGACTGCAGTACTGCACTCTAACCACTGCACCACCGTGGCAAATCTGGATTTTTTCTATTGACTTTACTTGTCAGAAGGCTACAAAAAGGGATCACAATACCCTGGGACACTGCAACTGTCTTAAATATGAAGCAATTGGATACAGCACTACCGCAAAGGTCATATGTGTGAAAAATGTCACTTTCTCAGTCCTGTTGTAACTCCGAATAGCCACTAAATGAAGTGCTGAAAGTCAATGATTGCTTGTACATGTTTGCTGAGCAAGTTTTTGGGGTTTCTGATGACTAATCATATCAAGGTAAATTTCTGCTGAATTGACTTTTGGATTTTTTTCTCTACAGGAGCCAGGAGGCGTCAACTCCCGAAATTCTACCTTCTCTCAAGTGTGTTAAATAGTATATATATATTTTGCCATCGTCTTTTCAATACAACACAATAGCAGAGTTGAAAGGGACCTTAGAGGTCTTCTAGTCCAACCCCCTGCCTAGGCAGGAAACCCTATACCATTTCAGACAAATGGCTATCCAACATCTTCTTAAAGACTTCCAGTGTTGGGGCTAATTGTTAATTGTTGTAACTGTCAGGACATTTCTCCTCAGTTCTAAGTTACTTACCTCCTTGATTAGTTTTCACCCACTGCTTCTTGTTCCGCTCTCAGGTGCTTCTGTATTTCTGTCTCTTTCTCTCCCTCTCTGTCACTCTACCTACCTACCTACTTTTTTGTAGAATTTGCCTCTTCAAAACCTGGGTGCATCTTATACTCTGGTGCGTCTTATACTCCAAAAAATACGGTAGTTGGTAAAAAGAGGACTCTGGTAAAACATGGGCACTATTCAACACTAATGACAAAATTTGAGCTTATTCTTACAATTTTAATTATTCCTTTAAGTATGTGGCTACTAAGAAATTTATTTTTCACATTCATGTAACATATTGGAGAAATGGTGCAAACGGCACATTATAGAAGTGGTGCTAAGAATGTCTATTAAGCATTTAAGAATGTTTGGGAATAAATATTAATATATTGGGAGCACTGATTTAACCATAATATTTTTGAATGGTATACAAATTAGTATGTATGTTTCTAAGATACAGAGTAGTTGGGATTGCATCACATAGATACATTAAACTGCATTTTTCATTTTTTTCTTTGATTTAGACATGAAATGTTCATGTGATTATAGGAGATACCATACATATTTTGTCCCCCCCCCAAAAAAACCCCCCTAATACTGCCATTTCACAGATCACAATTAAATTTTTCAGGCAACAATATCCCTGCCTTATCCTAAATCTTACAGCCCTTTTTCTCTTAAATGGCAGTCTTATATAAATTATAATTCTGAAACTTAAACTGAGTTTCTTAACAATACATTAGTTGTGGCTTAATAAGTAAGCAGTTTCTTTTTGTAGCTTTCCTAAGGTTTCTCATTATTGCAGGCATAGTTAACTCTCCAGACCTGAGAGGTATAAGAGAAATGTGAATCAAAGAAATAACTTAAGAAACAGATGGAGCACCAAAATATTGCTAAGAAAATTGAACAATCATTACAAACTGTAATGTGGATTTTGGTTAAATGGTTGAAAATAATTTTACAGGATCTTATTCCTGAAGATCAATGTGGGTTTTTACCCAAAAGACAACTATGAGATAATATTAGAAATGTTTTGACTATCCTGGAGCAACATAATGAATAACAAATTGCACTGATATTAGTGGATGCTGAGAAAGCTTTTGTCAACTTGAAGTGCGGTTTTGTTGCTGTTGTTGTTTAGACTTAAATATATGAATCTTGGATATAATTTTATTAAAAGGTTTATTATATGTCTCAGAAAATATTGCCAAAATTCAAATTGTATATTGTTACATATTCTTTGGATTATGGTTTGGATGTCGGATGTGGATGTTGCTGATAAATAAGAAACTTGCATTTGGAAGGTCTTTTTTTACATATATATAAAGATTTTTATTAGATAAACATTAAAAACTTTAGACAGAGTGGGACATTTCTGGCATAGTCCTTTCCATAAAGGATTTTTTTGATCTTACAGCAATAACAGTTTATATTCGTTACATGTAGTCAATCAAATTACCTACCCATTAATGGCATGGATATTCATGGTATTATGGCATTTATGAAGTTAATGGTAAGACTTTAATCATTTTACTACATGTGCCATATTGAGAATATGAAATAGATATAAACCCAAAATACCTTTAAGCTAATACTAGCTCAAGAAGTATATTATAGAAGAGAAATAAAAGATAAATGGTGACATATTTGGACTTACTGAAAATTATCAGAAGGAATTAAAATCAAATCAAGAGAACAATGAAGGATATAATTGTCAATAGTTTTCCCATTTACAGTTATCTGAAATATTTAAAATGGTAAAAAGACATGGTATGGAAAAAAGTAAGTCAAAATTTGAGATAAAATAGACTTCTGGTGGAGCCGCGATTCGCTGCTGGCAGCTCCACAGTGAGCTCGCCAGCCCAGCCGCCCGTTAGAGGCTTCCTTTATGATCCTATAAATCTATAAAAATAAATAAAAATAAATAAATCCTGAAGCCTCGGAACACTCAGAAACCCATCGGGGTTTCTGAGAGAGCAGGCAGCTTTGGGTAGAGCCCCCTGCGAAGCCCCCAGAAGGTTTTATTTGCCTCTGGGGTGCAAGCAGGGTGGGGCTCCCCTCTTCAAGCTACTGAAGACTCCGAGCGACTGGGAACCGCCGCTAAAATAGAGGTGTGAGGCGACGTGTTTAACATCTGTTTCCACAACTAAGCAAGTAATGAAAAACCCTGCATAAAACTGGCAAGTATTCAAAAAACTGGCGGAACTTTAATGGAACTTTTCTAAATAGCAGAATAATTATCGTAATTAAGGAAAGAGAACAAAGGAATTAAAATGGCGTTTGTCTGCTGATTAGAAACGAAAGTAACTTGGCTTGTGTATTCCAGCTAGCTACAAAATACATTATTTTGGCTGAAAGTGAGAGGCTGAAAGTGAGAGGCTAAAACGGAAAGGAGTATTATAAAACTGCTGCTTGGAGGAGTGCTTTAAAATTGGATTGAAACTTGTGTAAAGGAAAGCTAAGCATGGCAACGCAACGGGGGGAAGGCACCCCAGCTGGCATATCTCAGCTTGAGACATGTATTCAGGACCTGAAGAAGGACCTGAAGAAGTTTATAAGTTCAGAAATCAAAGAAGTCAAGGGGATGGTCAAGGAGAGCATGGATAAATATGATCAACTTGATAAAAATGTGCAAATAATTGCTAAAAGCTTGTCTGATGCTGTACTTAAGGTGGATAGCAAAGTTGAACAACTGGCTGAGGATTTGAAAACTAATAAGAAAGACTTGGGGGAAGTGGGTGAAAGAACGCAGCGGTTGGAGAATGAAGTTACCATGATGCAGTTTAGGGCAATGGAGTTCGCTATAAGGCTGAGAGGCTTAAAAGAGAATCAAAGAGAGGATCTTAGAAAAGTTTGTGGAGAAGCTCTTGCGATTCTTATGAAAACTGAGCCTGACCTGGTTTATTCTAAAATGGACAAAATTTACAGGGTGAATTCACGTGTAGCATTGCAAAGACAACTTCCAAGAGATGTGGTTATATATTTTATTGATAGAAGTTTTAGAAATGATATTTTGCAGAAGTCCTTTTACTCTGCGGTGCAAGTAGATGGAGCTCAGATTGGTGTTTTTAAGGAACTCCCCCCAGCGATGTTGAGATCTAGAAGAGAATTTGGATTTTTGGTGACAGAATTGAAGAGAAGAAATATACAGTACAG
>JAPKID020007817.1:0-10126 GCA_026931265.2 Tropidonophis doriae
TTTTCAATTTATTTATTTGTACTTTGTATATTTCTATTGTTGCTCGTTGTTTGTTCGCCGCCCTGGGTCCTTTCGAGAAGGGCGGGATATAAATCAAATAAATAAATAAATAAATAAAATAAAATAAAATCTACAGTGGGCATCATTTTATTGCTGACTCTTGGTTATGGATGGTAAATGTTGCAGCCTGAAACAAGTGTTTGTTGAGAAAGTTAGCAGATAAGGAACACAAATAATCTCACACATAACTGAGTGAATGCAGAATTGGGAATCAGAGCCAGGGGATTTATTTGGGTGCAAATAGGGCTGCAGGCAATGACTTTCTGAAGCAAATCATACCTCCTCAATCTCAGGTCCCGTATATTAAAAAGGAAAATAGTATTTATTTATTTATTTATTTATTTTATAAAATATATTATCTTTCCAATAAAAAATGCCCAAGAAGTTGTTTTAAAAAGCCTCTTCTCATAATAATTCTGTAAAGACAGATTAGAAAGATTTTAAATGCCTTTGCATTTCTAAATGAATACAAACAATAACAAATAAACAGAATCCTTTATCAGCATACAGATAGCCATATGAAGGACAAGATCATTAAAGTAATGCATATACATGTATGGGTTTATACAAAGGATTATTTTTTGTTTGGAAAAACATCAGGCACTTTCCCACAAATATCCAAAAGGTAGTCTGAGGTGTTCAGCAATCAAATTGCCTTCTCTTTACAAGTCGCAAAAATGTTCTGAAATATTTGGATGTCAACATGTTGGTGAAGGAGATACAAGGGAAACCAAATTGGAGGATGATTCTTTTCATAAAAGATCTAGTTATAATGCACTTACATTTTCTCTGTTACCTTAAACCACATCATTAATTTCAGACCACATAAAACACAAAATCATTTTCTTTAAATATTAATTATAAATTAATACGCTTGAACTTTTCATCTTATGATCTTAACAATGTTTAAAAGTTGTAGCAACATCTAATTCATTGGAACAAGTGCAAACTTAAGGTTGCAATCCTGAGACATGCCTGCTAGATGTCAAATCCATTGAATGGTCAGAATTATATCACAGCAAGCATATGTAGAATTGCACTGTAAGACTTTTAAGGAACTGGTCCATATTAATAATCATCTCTTTTTTTAATAAATGCTCTGTTGAGTTGTTACCATTCAACATTATAACTTTAGCTTATCATTTCATAGAACTTGTCAGTTTATCAAAGCAGAGATCTCATTAATGCAATTATTAATACATAATTAGAAAACAATACATTAAATTGGAACAGTTCTATTACATGTTTCTTTTACAGACTGAGACAGAGAATAGCCTGGCTGCTTGGAAAAGCAACTGACACAATTCACAAAGCCATCATTTGCTATTATTTAAAATTACAGAATATAAAGATATATGCAAAAACATGTATGATCAATCTTCACATTGATTTTTATAACACCTCGCTCCATTACTTTTTAAATTTCCCTGTCCTCCTGCCCTGTAAAAGCATTAACTGAGCATTGAGTCCAGGTAACACTAATTGTCAGTTGTTTTAAATGAGCAGAGGTGTTTCTTATCTGGGCAAGCAATATTCAACTAATATTCATACTGAACTGAAACATACACAGAGACACACAAATATTTAACAGTCTTTCCCAGGATTCTTTGCCAGCATTATTAGAATATTCTTAGGTTATAATATGCTCATGGAAACATTCTTCTCTTAGGGGTATTCTGGTAAGAGGTAACATATATGCCTGCAGCTGTACACCATGTGGTATTATATGAAAATCAGGTCTTCAGAGAATACCTTGTATGTGTCTTTCATGAGGCATGTGTAGTTGAACCACATGATATATTAAATCATTGGAGGAGGGTTAAAGCTTAAATGTCCCTCAGGGGCTGTATCTCACCTAATGTCCACTAAATCATCCATGGCTATTCCTCATGACCTCACTCTCCAAAACATTGAAACAAAATGATTTGGCAATTTTGAGGGGCCTGTCTCCCTGCCTTTTCCTCAGGTGCCCCTGAAATCTACTTCAGAGAATTGAAAATTAAATTTGCTAGGTTTTAAAGATTTGTTTGAATAAATATTTTCTTTGCTTGGATTTTGGAGGGAGGAGGTTCAATGTCATATAAAAGAAAGATGCACAACACGGCTATTATATCAAAGAGACCTAATATATAGCTCACAATTTCAATGATATTTATATTTATTTATATATTGCAAGCCTGCTCTTATCAATCTAAGAGTAAATTATTGGAACTTTTCTTGATCATTGTAAGATGTTGAAGCCAATGGTTGGTAAAACCCAGCAAAACTATTGTTACATTATTATGATCAAGATTTATTTCTACAAAATACATCATATCATAATTAGCGTAAACCAGTTTCTAGCTGTATGATCTCTTCAAATCAAAATAGGAGGCAGTAATAAAAAAGAAATGAGGGACCATGCAATTAAAAAAGGTAAATTAAAATGGATTATTAAAGAAAATATTAACACAAATGCCTAATAATCTTTATAAAACTTCATGAAATAAATACAAATATGATCTGTATGTACAACGTATTTAACATCATGTAAGACTTTTGGACAGTCAATATAGTACTAAGAATACAGATCATCTTCATGCCAGATAAAAACCAGACATTTTATATGTAAAAACCTTCTGTTATAAATCTTACAGAGTGCTAATAAAAATTCTCTCCTCTTATATTGTTAAAATACTGTGTATAAAATATGCTGAATGTTTTTTAAAATATTGGATTCTGCATATTTTTAAGAAGCTTGTAAAAGAGCAAATGTAAGAAAATAGTTATAGATGTATTACAAATTTTATGTTTTATTAATAAAATTAATCAATCTGGAAATGAGCTCTACAATAAATCTACTCCATATGCAAACAAAGCTTCTCTATATACTCTCTAATGTAGAAATCTGAATACCAAAGCTTTGGTTGGGTTATATTCAATGGTTTGTTGCATATAAAATTTACAGCAACTTTAATTCACCAAAAGAAAATTAATCAAGCTGTTCACCATGTTCCATGATTTTAATTACATCTAGTATGTTCTTGCAGAAACAAAGTTTACTTCCACAGCTTATTCTATACACCATTTTGCCCATACTTTTGCCATGTTAGCAGGGATTATGGGATTTGAAATTTAATACATCTGGAAGCCACCTATTTGGGGAAAGCTGCAGCATAAAGTCAAGTATCTTCTGCTTTTCTATGACATAGTAGTGAGTTTGGCACTTCCAAATAAAGACACTTCCAATGGCACATTCCTTACTTAACAGCAGCAAATAACCTGCAAGTATCTGGCAGCAAACATTTTGTACAAAAAAATAAGAGAGAAAGAGAGATCTGCAGCCAAGACTGACAAGAGGGGGGGGAAAATCTACAATTGCAAAGAAGATGAAGAACATCTTTGGACTTCTTTATGCATATGCAGTTCTTGTAGTCAGAGATGTCTGAAGCACTTTAAATTGTAGCCTAGGATAATAGAAAGAAAACATACAATGATAAAAGGCATTCTTGATTGATCTATATAAAAATGCATTTATGAATGACTTTTTTCATCAGGATCTGGCAAACTATACTACTTTGACATAAGTCTGTCAGGGAAGATATTGAGGTATCCATGCCTTACAAACTGGTGGTGTTGACTTTCCAGTGGTTTTACTCAAAACAGGTAAAAGATAACACTATATTTGACTTCACATGGTGGCTTGCTCTTTGATGTCTGCTGTTGCCTTTTGATGAGCTGCCCTTCTGTGACACCTTGCTCAAGATCACATAGTGCAATTCATCATCTAGATACTTTCAAAATGTAATTGCACCCCATCCTTTCAGCATATAACAAAAGTAAATATGCAAAAATGCCCTACCAAAACCATTAATCTTTAGAAAACTGAGAATGAAAAGCATAATGGTAATTTCAAAATGAAGTCATTAAAATGCCTAGATTAATGGTAAAATAAGTATTCCTTTCTCTTCCATTTTTGTTGCCCTTTCCACTGATTATTTATTGGCCAAATTGCACCTAAATATATTCTACACTACTAAACATTTATTATAACATTTTATTACTATTAAAATTGAAGTTTTATGTTTCATGAAAATAACATATCTCATATCTCATAAGATAGCTTTTCAATAACTTCTATAATGATTTTTGAAGTACAGGTAGTCTTTGACTTACAATCACAATTGAGTCCAAAATTTCTGTTGCTAATGGAGTTAGTTATTAAGTGGGCTTTGCCCCATCTTTCAACCTTTCTTGTTACCATTGTTACCCATTGACTTTGCTGGTCAGAAGTTCACAAAAAGTGATCCCATGATTCTGGGACACTACAACTATTATAAATATGAGTCAGTTGCCAGGCGTCCCAATTTTGATCATATAACCATGGAGATGTTGCAAGTATGAAAAAGTCCCAAGTTACCTTGTTGTTGTTATAACTTTGAATAGTCAGTAAACAAAAGATTGTAAATCAAGGATTATCTCTATGTATTTATAAATCATCAAGGCAAAGTATGTGTTTATAAACTTTCTGATCTAGAATATGTGTTTTGGTCATATAGTCAAATGATATAATGACATTTGCTAATGACATTTTACATGTAATATCTACTGCACCTTTTCCCTTTGTCTAATTTTCTTCTAGGGCAGAAGTTCCTTTAACATGCTTGGAGCAGATCTGTACATGATAACTTCATGAAAATAAGAGAATTTATATGCAGCTTTCCATTCTAATGGGAGAGACTACCCCAAACTCAATTTTACCCTTATACTATTGCTTTAAGATAATGAATATATTGCAACATAGTCATAAAATAACAAAAAGAGAACTAACCTTCCAGTCTTATCCTGACACCCAGCTGTGTGTTGTCGTTTTAACACCGTGTGGCAAACTTTGGTTAGGTAACACACTGTCAAAGTTAAAATCTAACGTTTCCCCATCCATCAGATCATTACGGATTATTGATTCCATATCACAGTCCAATCGTTCAATGAACATGTCATCTAAGTCACTAGGCAGCTTCTCCTGATGGAAAGAAACAATTCCCACTCTTCCATACCCATTACAGCTGTTCACCGTGGTGAAGGGGCTTATGCTATTCACTTGCATCGGGTGGCTCATGAGCCCCTGGACTGAGTTTTTTGCTGAGGTTGAATGAGTCACATTTGAACCATGAGACACAGTGCTAAGGGTGAGAGATAAAGTATGGCTGTTTATTACTGCTGTTGGTTGGACGTGTCCTTGGTGAGAGTGAGCACTGGGGGCAATGATTTTGTTGTGGGGCTGCTGGTTGCCATATGGTGATATTGCAGAGTTAGAGACCATTAATATATTTTGCCCCAGCACTCGGCTACTAGGCTGGGAAACGTGAGTATCTACCGAAGCTAAGACGTCATTATGTGGTGGTGAATCAGAGGTAAGCAACTCCTTAAGAAGTCCTGGACAGTTATATTGGTTAATGGTTCCATAGTTCGATTTATTGTCCTGAATTGTCGGCATAGGCATCTGGGACAAAGAATTTATGCTAGGCTGAGCATAATTGTACTTCCTGTAGTCTGCATTGGTTGAACCTATATTTGTACTGGATGATGTATATGAATAACCAGTAGATTGTTGCATCATGGTAGTAGGTGGCGATTGGGTAGACCCAGTCAATGATGCATTGGGGGACAAAAGATTAAGATTATCCAGTAGGTTTTCCATATTTTCAGAACTACTCATTTCAGAAAGGCTCGGCAGAGTTGAGGCCATTTTGGTTGCTGATGGAGGATAGACCATGGAATGCACGTCCCCTTCTCCAAGGTCATCTTGTTCTGGCAGAATTGGGGAAAGTCGTCCACTGATGGTACTAGCATTCGAACTGGCTCGAGGTCGAAAAGTACTCCAGTTATTATCAAAGTCATCATTGCTATGGTTACTGGGGCTTGCTGGCCATTTCGAGAACTGTGCTCCTGGACTGTCGCCATTTCCATCTTGACCTGCCTGAAGAGCTA
Organism: Tropidonophis doriae; assembly: GCA_026931265.2. NCBI lineage: Eukaryota > Metazoa > Chordata > Lepidosauria > Squamata > Natricidae > Tropidonophis > Tropidonophis doriae. The sequence continues at coordinate 6,031 of JAPKID020007817.1, forward strand.
ATTTTTTCTTTGCAGCTCTCCCTCTACTTTTCGCAAATTTGCTGCTGTTGTCCATGGAGGCAGCCCTTCTCCTGGGTGACTTGCCACTTTTTCCTCCTTCTGGATTAAGCATCCACCAAGAGCTTTTTCCTGTTCCTTCATTCTGTACTCTAATGAACTTGCTGTGCAAAGAGAGGTTGTGACGGATGGAGTTCTAAAAAAGGGAAAAATGTTAAGAAAGATATTGAATTCCTCTGCCAAGGTAATATATCCTGGATTCCCCCTCATCCAACACCCCCCCAAATAAATCCATCAAGTGAGAAATATAATAATATCAACATAAAATAGTAGGTCCAACTCCACCTGTACACTCACTTTTAGATTGTATTTTTATCAGCAACAAAACTTATCATACTTATAGGATGCAAAGAGGGTGAATCAAGATCAGCAAATCACAGCAGTTGCCACATCAAATAATAACACTCTTCATTGTTAGAATCAACAGGATTCTCAGTAGTTGTCGGCAAGCACTACGCACATGCAGGAAGCCACACCTGCTCCATCTGAAAATTAACACCCTAGATTATCAAATGTCTGGACACTAGACTTTCAGCCAGATTGCTACGTTAAAAAGCCTTTCTCACGGGAGCATAGCTGGAGAGAGAAAAAATCAGGATCCGCTAAACTGGGGTTTTTTTCCACAAAGAGGAACTGGAAAGTCTGGATTCATCAATAATTCCATCCTGTCAGCTCAAAGACAAACTTCTCAGGAAGCAGACTAGACGAATGCAAATGCAGAGAGAAGAGGCTGCCCAGAGGAATCAAAGGACACAGAACAGTGCAGATGGCACCTGGCTTCAAAAAGAGTTAAACCCACTACAATTTCTTCACTTGCCAATTGACCAGCTAATTGATCTGAACAGAGAGCTGTTTTACCTCTGCTAAGGGAGCGGAAAGCAAACATTCCATTCCCACTAGGCCATTCATCTCCTGACCTATGAGAAACAGGGAAAGAGCTCAGGACCACGAAAAGTACACAAGCCACGTCTTTCTATTAGTAGAAGTCTTAGAAGAGACTGGAATCAGGTGGGTTGGCAGCATAGGCACAGAGAGCTTTCACAGTGCCTGAACGAGCTTGTTAAAAGTTTCCAGAGATGATGGACAATGGGTTTATCCAGCATGAAAACAGGTGGATAATGCACCCACCTGCGTTTATAAAGCTTTCGCCAAAAACTGGCACTTACTTAACAACCTCTTGAGAAAATGTCATAAAATATATGAGTTATGCCTTATGAGCATAATGGGGAGGCTCCACCATGGTCATAACTCATGGACCACCTAATAATTAAGATTACAGGTTAAATATATATATTTATAGTTATAAATATATATATTTAACCTGGGAAGAATATTAGATGCCATTTTATAATAACTTTTGTCAATTGTTTTCCTTTTCTTGCATTTTTCCTTTTTCCTTTTTTTCCTTTCCCCCCCCTTTACTTTATATTAGCTCGTGTTAGTTTTTACTTTTTTGTTTAAAAAGTATGTATGTGTATGTACCTATGTATAAGAAGATAATAAGATAAAACCAGAATAAAAGTATTCAGATTTCCTTTGAGCAAGTATGGCCCATTAGAAATATTAGGGGAATATATGGTGGTCAATTTCATAATTTGCTCTAAATCCCCTTTTTGCAAGATGCAAGAGGTGTGTGTGTGTGTGTGTGTGTGTGTGTGTGTGTGTGCATAAGATATAGGTTAAAAGCCAAATTGGTGTGGGTGTTTTGTATTGGGGGGATTTTGTGACTTTATGTCAAGGGAACAGAAACCTGACCTTTTTCCCCACTTTCTTACACTTCACCTTTCTTGTCTGGTTCACTTTTGATCGTGCAATTAGACAGAGAGATGTTTAAAGCAGTTGGTGAGAAATGGAGGGTGTGTGGTGTCAACTTTTACCTTCCTCCTTTGCATGTACTTTTTCGAGTAAGAAGTATGACACTTCCTCCATTTCATAATTGAATGGGAGAAAGACACCACTGTTCTACATGTCTGTTTTATCTAGTATGATGTTTCTAGCCAAGGTGGACACCGAGATCAAGATCAGCTTTTATTTTGGAAGGCTTCCGTAAACTTGCTTCATTCACGCAATGTCAAATCCAGAGATGATCACTTTCTAATTTGGACCATCAGGTTTTGCTCATCTTCTGAGCAAATGTAAATTCCTACTTCAGTATACAGTATTCCTTCTGAAAATAACTTCAAGAGGGACTGGCAGAATAATAGTGCTACCCCTTCTCCCTGGCAACATCAGCAGCTAAGAACTTTTGAAGCAACTTTAGATAATTCAGCATGAGAAGAACATGAAGCTGGAAAAACACAACACTCTGGATTGTTCAGACTAAAATCCACTAATACATTCCCAAAAGAATTTGATACCAAATATGTTTTCTGGCCATCATATATCGCACCTTACCAAACCTTAAGATATGTTTACACTGAAAATGTAATTCTGTGTCCTGACTTATCTGTGCAAATTATTCACTCCATCCACAAAAGAATCATTTAGTATTTTGCAGAAACTGCAGAGGCCTTAGTCATCAAAAAGTTACAATCTAGTATTCTTATACAAAGGACATCCAAGGTCACTTTTGGAGTAGCTAAGCCATCTCCAAATTTTGCCAACAACAACAGAAGTTCCAAACAGGAAAAAGTTTGCAGCGGAGTGCTTGTTACATAAATTCCTGTTTTTCACAAGCCGGGGGAGATTAAAGAAACTACAGTATGATTTACTACTTGGAAAAAAGTGTGGAAGAGAAATAAGTATTGCAAAAATATTTAGCATAGTTATTGATGTTGTGTCTACAAATCCTTGCCAAACATATACATGACTTGATAATGGTACAATTTTAAACACTGGAATTTGGCAACTGGGACAGAAAGTGCAGTGACTGAATTTGGAGTCTGTCCCTTATGCCTAGAAAGAACATGAGCGACACTGAAAATGAAAGATGGTGTTTTTTTCTAAACTAAGCGGGAGTTTCACTTCAAAGTACATGCCTCAACTCAGTGTGTCAAATTTTATTGCTCTATTTCTTGGCAGGATTCATTGCAGCTTCATCCACAATAAATATTCAGTGGAGTCACCAGGTTTCTCTCTAACTCTGCAAACTTCATACTGGAAGTATTTCTGCATGAGAGCATAATTATTCTATTGCTACTTTCATACCTTTTTCCTCCTGTCCATCTTAGAAAGCAATGCAACAGGCAGGATATTCCTTAGGCAAATCAGTGTCTTTTTCCAATCAACCAAGCAGAGGAAAATCAAGACTACTAGCAACCTGTATCCCTGCAGTAATAAAAACCACTTGTGCTCCTCTGCAAAGAGAAAGGGGAAATTTAATTTTTTAGCCCACATTTCAAGTCCATGCTATGTGTCTCTGGCTACTTGTGATACACAAAAAGACAGATCTTAAGCTTTTGGTATAATAGAAAATTGTTTAACCATCAAGACTTTCTGCAAATAAATCCCCATTGAATTCTGTGATGAAGGCATAACAGAATTATGGTCTATTTCCCAACACTTATAGGTCACACTGTAGAACAGTGTATGGAAGCAGAGAGAACGTAATGGGACAATTTATCACAGCCAACTCGCTGCAGCCAACTCACCACAGTCAATTCAACAAATTCAAAAGTTAAATGAATTTCAACAGAACCGTGGTCAATAACAATAAAGTCAGTCCAGAAATACAAGAGTCACAATAATTTTGACGAAAATGGGGTCAACAATAATAAAAGTAGCTGAATGAAACGGTACAGCGTTGAATTGTCCCATGGCGAATTGGCTATGGCGAGTTGTCCTAGACCCCAGAGAGAAAGCAATGACTTGCTTGAATCCAGACATTTGGATATGCAATACAGAAGAATTTAAAACAACCCCCCCATCAAAAAAACCCCAACCCCAAACATGCCAGGCATTTATTGTGATTGTGACATGGACAAGAAATAGAATAAAATAGAATAAATTTTATTTATACCCCACCCTTCTCCTTAAAAAGGACCCAAGGCGGCGCACAGGCCAATTAAAACAAAGCGTACACATAAATATCAGTTAAAAA
>JAPKID020007818.1:0-10126 GCA_026931265.2 Tropidonophis doriae
CAGGGATAATTATTTAATTGAATTTTAAGTTATATTTTAAATTACTGTATGTTGTATTTGTTTTAATTTTTTCCCTGAACACCGCCCCGAGTCCCTCCGGGGAGATGGGCGCGGCTTAAAAATCGAATAAACCTAAACCTAAACCTATTAAAAATTTAATTAAAAAAAGAACTGGTGTTGCCTCGGAAGTGGGGGGTAGTATTATACGGCGAATATAGGCCTAAACCTATTTTTTAACTGTAAAATTGGGGGGTCGTCTTAAACGCCGGGTCGTCTTATACGCCGGAAAATACGGTATGTATCATTTAATTCACATCTGCCATGAATAGTATTTGAAATTTTCATCCCTCCACCCAACTAATCACTTTGCCTTAACTCCAGATCCTTTAATTCCAGCCCATCTTTCTTTCCATTTTAACTCTTAGCCATTACCCATGTCCGTAATACAATAATAGCATTTAACAAGTAAAATCACTCATATATATTTATTAAAGAGGAAACTATTTTCATGGTGAACATGATTAATCACGGAAGATTGCATTGACGGCCAATAAATGCAATTTCATGCAAATCCAGTTACTCTGTGCTGACCATAAGAATAATGATGTTTGTTTAATTAAAAGAGCAAAAATCTAATAATTGTATGAGTAGATAAGTGGTTGTGCTTAGGAGCTGTCCAGAGCTATTTTGTGAGCTTAAAAAAAATAGCGTGACCCTATAAAAAGTGATTTTATAACATCAGTGATGTAAATAGGGGAAAAAATATCTAGAGCTATTATTGATCTTACAGCTGCTGTAACCACATTAGCCTATGTCTCTTTTAACCACATTAGCCTATGTCTCTTCCATTCTTTGCTTATTTTCCTTTTTCAAAGAAAGTCAGCAAATGAAAGAAGTCTGAAGAGCTTCCAGACATGTGTAGGGTACCCAATTATTCATAACATTCCCAAAACGTTTGGGAGGATTAAAGTCTGCTAGACTTAGGAGTTTCAGGAGGTAGGGTTTAGTGATATTTTTTTGTATCAAGATCTTTGATGACATCTTTCAACACCCTTACCAGCTTTTATAACTGGTGACAACACTCACAAAACAAATAATGGGGATAATGCAATGATGGGGATAATATATGCGTCTCTGAACCATTGCATGTACAGCTGTTTTAGTAAACCTTGGAAATTCAAATTTTGGCCATGAAAATGAACTTTACCATTTCCAGTATTATTATTTGGAGATGAACTATGTATAAACCCAGTTATGTCTTCCAGCCTGATCATTTTCAGGTTCTCATATAATGATGATAGACGTTTTTTTTTTGGGAAAAAGAAGATTGGCCAATAGACTATGTCTGTGATGGCGAACCTATGGCAGGTGGCATGCAGAGCTGTCTCTGCAGGCACGTGAGCCATCACTGCAGCTCAGCTCTACCGCAGATGCGTGGCCAGCTGGTTTTGGGGGTTCTGTTGCATATGCGCAGACTTCTCCCATGTGTGGGGTGGGCCATGAGGAGCGAGGGGTTGCACATGTAGGGGCGCATATACAGGAGGTGGGGCTCGGGGATTTCACGCACATTGCATTATGGGTGTGTGCATGCACTTTCGGCACATGGCAAGAGAAAGGTTAGCCATCATGGGACTATGTTATAGAAGACACCGTATGTATATAGAGGAGTCTGGAGGATTCCATTAAAGCTTCTTTAGGTGATCACATTAGGGAAAGGGGTGCATAACATCTGATTTGTTATAAACCTGAAGTTCAGCATATTCTTCAAGTGAAGTATTAATTAAAAATTAGTTGGGCAAAGTATGATCAGAATATTAAGACTTTCTCCCTTTCGGCCTGTGTCTCAGACAGAAAATGTATGCTCCAGTGGTGCATATGTTTTTTCAAAATTTTCTGCCTTTTGTCTCGAATGCCATTTGCTTTGAAATGAGTGGTTGTAGAAATTGAATAAAAATAACTACATAAATGCCACTTACAGAAGAGCTATTTGTCTATGGGAGAATAAAGAAGGGCGTATATTAATTCGCAATCTACTTTGGTGGCAGTTATCTTAAATGGGCACAATTCCTGTATAGTTATTCTTGGTTAAGCCTGCATTGTTTTAAATGGAGGGCTCAGTGAAATCTTGAGCTTTCTGTATTTGGTACATTTACTGTGTATGTTCTTGAGAGGTGGGGAACACCTAATCCCAATAGTATTTATCTCAGGAGTTTTTTCTCCCTTTGACATTATAAATCAAACCGAGATACTCTTCGGTTAAAAACATTCAGCTTCCTTTCTTGAGTGTTTCTTCTGTGGGAGTGTTAGAAATGTTTGAAATATAAGCAAAACAAAGTGCAGGAAGGTTTTTGGAATACAGTCAGAAAAAGAAATTTACAGCAAGAGCTTCTGTAGTTTACTTCTCTTCAAAATGCTGCATTGAACTGTGGCACCAGAAGCTGGGAAGAATGAAGCATGCTTCAATAACAAGAATAAGGATAAGAATAACAATCTCTCAGCTTTTGGGGATGATACACTTGATTTTATAAAAGATTTTTATTTATTTGTTTGGCTGGAAGCAAAGCCATCTGCAAATATTTCTGCTTTCTGCTCAGTTGGTTTTGAGTGTGACCAGTTTATTTTGTTTTCTGTCCGCTACTTTGCTTTTATTTATGAGTCTCCAAAATGCCACCTTACTGGAAGCATGTTATTATAACAGTATTAAAAACTAATCAGATAACTCTGTGCTTGTTTGTTTATGGGTCACAAAAGAAATTTTGGGTTTGAAAAACAAAGGGAGACCAGTAGGGGTTTTTTTTAGCAAATTTTTTTGGGGTGGGTGGGGTTTGATACAAACACGTTTCACACCTGAAAGATGCAAAGAGCCTTTTTTTTCTGCTCACCTCACTTTCTTTAACTTTGGGAAAGTGGACAAAATTTGTCTTCTGTGTTGAATTTCAGTTTCAGCTCTCAGAATTCCTGTCAGGTATGACCAATTTTTAATATTTTTTTACATTGAGGCATTAGAGTGGGGCATCCAAATATTTCCATGACATTATGCAATTTTGCTAGAGAGGGATCCTTCACAAGTTACAGCAAAACAGAGGTAGTTGCCTTCTATTGATGCAGATCACTTATTCTAGTTGTGTTTTTCAAAGGTGCCCAGCAGGATTTGCTGCTTGGCACCTTGAGGTGATAGGATTGGCTCCAGGATCTTCTTCATGCATGCATGCAAAAGAAAGAAAAAGATCATCCTTCTGCACTGAGCCAAGGCCTCTTTCATCTTTAAGCAGCGTGGATCTGATTTAAATCAAGCCAATTTAAATCACGATTTAAATTGATTGGTTAAATGTGATTTTAAAAGTTAGCTTAATAATTATTGTGCTTTCCATACATTTTTTGGGGGGAATTGTCATGCCTGTTATTTCAGACAGGCTTGTATAAAACTTGGAAAATATTTCAGTGCAAATATCAACCAGAAATGCCATAACCCAGACAAACATATTTTATAAAAGCAACTTTATGTTTTCGATTTCACAAACTTAATTAGAATGAGTTTTGGTAAGTGTAACTGATTTGCCCATTTGCTAACAAATACTTTAAAGACATGTATAAATGTTAGCATTCATTTCTCTGCCAGGAGAAAAACAGAAATGAAAGTATCAGCTGCAATAAAGTGTATTTTTTTAGGTAAAAAACAATAATATAAACCTAAGAGGTACTAATCTTTAGCATAGTTTGTTCATTTGAATATGCCACTGCTTTTATTGTAGAAAATGAATATTAGAATTCAGATAGCATTTCCACTGAGTTCATTAAAACAATCTAGATATATTTGGGTAAAAAAAGTATGAAAGGATATGTTCCTTATAGGAACTATCTTAACAGTCTTTTATTATTTTTTCTTCTGAACTTAGTCTCCATAGCCTAATAGGCAATTAAACTTCAGAGTCCTTTGCATAATTACTGTGGGGAGTATATTAGCTTGAAAGTGCATGGTTCATATTTAGAAATCATTTGTGGTGCTGCAGGAACTGTGAAATGCTCCAGATAAAATTCAGGAAAAAAAATGTTTAGGAATATGCAGTACATGAACACTACACTTAAAATATCCATCAACTCTGGAAATAAATCCAGAGGTTTTAAGGAGTCCCAGACAGTTGCTACTTTTATGTGCCAATGTGTTCTAAAGCAACTTTTCTGGAATGGTGCACGGTAGATCTTTTTCCCCCCTGTTTCTTCTTTAATACTAAAATCTACCAAAGTCTTTTATGCTCTTCTTATGTGCTAGGTTTTTTAAAAGCTGCAATTAAAAAAACCCTGCAATTCTTCAAAGCCACCTTTTATTAATGTGACTGTATATGTGCTTTCATTTGTATTTTTAGATTATCATAAATAGATGTCAAATAGTAAGATAAGGTAAAGGTAAAGGATTCCCTCACACATATGTGCTAGTCGTTCCTGACTTTAGGCGACAGTGCTCATCTCCACTTCAAAGCCAAAGAGTCAGCGCTGTCTGAAGATGTCTCCATGGTCATTTGGCCAGCATGACCAAACGCTGAAGGTGCACGGAACGCTGTTGCCTTCCCAACAAAGGTGGTTCCTATTTTTCTACTTGCATTTTTACATGCTTTCGAACTGGTAGGTTAGCAGAAGCTGGGACAAGTAATGGGAGCTTACTCCATTATGCAGCCCTGGGGATTCGAACAGCTGAACTGCTGACCTTTTCGATCGACAAGCTCAGCATCTTAACTACTGCATCCCACAATAGAAAGGCATACAGTGGTTAAAGTCCCTTGTGCCTTTTTCCAGTTCATAAAAGAATCCTGAGAATACCGTTTTCCTTCATAATCTTTCTGTTGAAATCTCCCAATCTGCACTTCTCTTTATTGCTCTCAGCTTTACCAATTTTCTGTAAAGTCTTTACAAAAGAACTTTCTGTTGAAATCATTGATAATTTTTCCCTAGAATATTCATTTCCCCCAATTAATTTTTTCTATTATTAAAGCTTACCTTGGGATATGTTTATGAAGAGTAGGATGCAGATAATGAGGCTGTATTTCTGTAGCAGATGCCCTCAAACTATTTTGAATCCATTTGGGGGTTGAGAACAAATTAGAGTTAGTTCTTAATTGGGAAAGTTACATATGCAAAGTGGGATCAGTGTTACCCTGCTCTGCTTGGATAGGTAAAGTAAGAAGGAAAGTCTGGTTTTATGTGTACAATCTTAGACCACTGTAGAGTATGCCTCATTCTAGATGAACCATTGTGTAGGATCAACAGATACGACTAGCGTAAATGCATCCATAAACATCAACTAGCAGTCAGAAGACATGATGAAAACTTCTTAACATCACAACACATGGGCAAACTCAACCATAATTTCAACTTGGAGCTGTGTGCATCCTAGACCAAGCTAAATCCAAAAACACTAGGGCAGTGATGGCTAAACTTCTCCAGACTGAGTACCCAAATGTGCACCCAAGCCCCCCAAATGCAATGCAGGTCGCCTCAGTGCATGTGCGGGCGGCCACCACATGCGCCCCCATATGCACACATGGCACCCAGCACCCTGCGCATGTGTGGCAGAGACCCGATGACCAGCCAGTCGTTAGGAGGCATATGCATGGTGAAGCTGAACTGGCTCGCATGCCCACAGAGATGGTGCTGCATGCCACAGGTTTGCCATCATGTCACTAGGAAATTCCTGGAAGTTTGGCATTCAGATATTGTCTCAAAAGTGACAATAAAAAAGCCAAGAAAGAAACAAAAGCACAAAAACTGATGCTCTCCAACAGCCTACAACCATATTACACTTCGACTTAGAACAGGGGTGTCAAACTGGATTTCATTAAGGGCCGCATCAGGGTTGTGTTTGTCCTCAGGGGCAGGGGTGGGCATGGCCAACTCAACATCACTCATGGAGTGCTTGTGGTGGCCTGAGCATTCTCCCAGCGAAAACAGGCTTCTGAGCTTTGTTTCCAACTATGATGGCCTCCTGCAATCTTCTGCCAGTGAAAATGGAGCTCGGAAGGGCTGCACGCGTCCTTCCTGAGCTCCATTTTCACTGACAGAGGCACTTTGGGCCAGTCCTTCACTATTTCCACGGTGGCTTTGCAGGCCATATCCAAGCACCCTTTGGGCCGCGGGCCTTGAGTTTGCCACCCCTGACTTAGAATAACTTTATTGCCACTTTGAATGTACACTAATTGGCATATATTAAAGTGAAATTTCGTTGCTTACAGCTCTCTAAGGGTCTCCGCCTCTAATATGCACTCCATAAAATCATAAATAGACCAGCAGGGATTCAAACCAGTGAAACAATCAAGCAGAAATACCCTAATAAAGGGCCACCAAGGAGAAAGTCGCACTCCCAACAACCCCGTAAGGCAAGCTACTGTATCTAAATAAGGAGCAAACCCCACACTCACAAGCACAGATGACGTTACTTAGTCAGGTAATGACATGTTTGCAAGTAAACAGCGATGCTCAGAGAGCACCAAGGACACAGAAAATAGTATAAACTGAAGCTACCCTATTTTTCTACAATATAAGAATGGCAAGGGACAAGTTGTAAAAAGGGAGATAAAATGTTACTGGTATGCCATAATGCCAACTACCTAGGTGTATTGTGTGAAGAAAACAGTTTGTGTTTATCCCTGCAGGAGAAAACATAAAGGAAGGTGAAAATACCTAAACTGTAATTATCACTAAAGTACAATTATTTCTCCTATGCTTAAAGGAATAACAGTTAATGTAAATAGGACTTCTGAGAATGACTTGGAAGGTATTAAGTGTACTATTTTATTAGGATGCACACTTGGTTGTGTTAAACTACATTATCTCAATCATTAAAAATCTGGCTGCCTTCTTTCCACCTACCATCTTACTTGTGAACATCAAACGTGGCTCACTGCATTCATCTAACATTGTTTTGTTATAGCTACTTAATACTAATCCTTGTTTCTGCTCAATTCGTTAAAAAAAACCCCAGTGAGTAAATCATCAGTAGAAAGGCAATACTAGGACTTTCCACCCTGCAGAAAGGAAATCCATGTGTTCTCAAGGGAAAGAATTACCTCTAGCATTTGTGTGTATGCTAATAGCTCAGGCATTCATAAGTGGAGAAAATAATTGAACACAGACAAAAGGAGATATTGGTTAGCTCTGTGGATCACATGAAATGACGTCATGAAATGATTGTGTGATGACAATAATAGGTAGAGTCACTTGGTTAGGATTTTTGAGTTTTCTCTTCTATATGCTCTTGCGGTATGTGACTTGGGCATTTTTTAAAAAAAAATGGACTTGGTTTTTACAGATATTTTGTATTCAAAATACTGTAGATGAGAGTTTTTCAACCTAGTTCCCTCCAGGTGCATTAGTGCATAATTTTTTAATTCATCACAAGCTAATAAGCGCATAAAGGACAATACATTGAGATTTACTGCCAGGGACTCCACTTTCACAAGCCGGAATTGCACTTATGTCATTTTAGCAAATATGTATGTTTGCAGCATTTGTTTAGGAAAAGAAGCCATTGTCCTATGTCAATTATAAGAAGACAATAGTGACGTTTGTGTTTTATATATCAGTGTATTTCAAGACACCAGGAACATACCATAATATAAACTGAAATAATAAATGAGTCAACAGGGAAATATTTTTTAAAGAGATTGTGCGTTGCCTGTCCAGAAGAACTGACCAAAAAGAGCATAAAAACTTTTCAGTTGAATAGTCTCTACGTTTCCAGGCTTTGCACAATCTAGGGATGGTTTATAGAGATGTTTGTAAGACGTCAGCAGCATTAGTGTAATATTCCTTTAGGGAGGGTTGTGTAATGCCCAGAGGAATGTGTGGGTAGTGGGATCAGATTCCAGACAACCTGAGTTGTTTTCAGTTAGTGACATAATGCACACCTGGGCATTCTCACTTCTGGCCTGCCATTGTAACACCTGACACTTGCAACGGGAGAATAGATCTTGTGCAAGCTTTGGGTTCTTTCTTTGTTGATGGAGAAATAGGAATTATAATTTGGTTTATTGAACTGATAATACTGCAGTCTTTTTCCAGACTGGTGTATGTGTGTGTGTGTGTGTATGTGTCTTCCACATGAATTGCAATTTCAGCTCTCAGAGTTTCTACAAAAGTGATATTGAGAACATAACCGAGAGGAGAAATATAATTTCAGCAGTCATGTATTTCTTGTTTGAGTTTATCATGAAGCAGAGTAATGATCACCTGGAGACAGCCAGTTGGAATTTTAAAGAAAAGGATTTAATGAGATGATAAATTTGGAGGTAGTCCAACATTTGGCACAGTTTTGCAGGATTATACCACTTACAGCTCTCCAAATGCTGGACACAAATAGCTCCAGTGAGCACCATTCATGTTGAAATTTAAAATGCTGATCTGTAGGCATATGGATTGAATAGCTTTGGAAGCAATAGCAAAGCAATATGTTCAAACGTAGAATCCGGACAAACTGGGACAAAATATAAATCAAATCTTTTCTACTGGTTCTATCCTAAATTCATTGGAAGGAAGTAAAGCATCACAAAATTTAAATTAAAGCATAGATAAGCGATAGTGTCTGACTTGATTGTGAAAGTGATCCTCAAGAGAAATATCAGTTCAGTCCATTGCAGGTGAAGGAGAAGATAATTTGAAGTATGATTAGGCCATATTCAATTTTTTTTACACAGAGCCCTTGGGATAGGTTTACAATAACCTATCTCCAAACTATCCAGATTCAGATTATCTTATTTGGACAGATTCCATGAGACCCTACATCCCATGTGTGATGGAAATATGGAAGAGGAAGAGAAGAAGAAAAAGATGAATTCAATTATAGCAATAGTGACTGCAGTATGGAAGAAGTAAAGCACGGGTGTCAAACTCGATTGCTGGATTGTTATGTTTGCCTTTACGGAGCTGGGGTGTGTGTGGCCTATGCATGGTATAGGTGGCCCACTGGCCGCCAACTTGACTGATCTGATCTAAATGATGAAGTTGAGAATAAATCCACTTGGGGAAACTGTATTAGTGTAGTTGGTAAGAGTCAACAGTGACTAAAGATATGTATTCAGTTTCTAAAAGAACTCCTATGAAAGATTGAAAAGAAACCAACCAGAATGATCATGACTACTTCCTTACAAGAAAAAGAATTGTTATTAAAAAGGATAAATATAAAGATCAATGAAAAAAATCAAAATCTTCACTCAGTTTAAGAAGATTCGCACCATCACGGACCTTCCCCTCTTCTGCCGCTCACTCAAGACATACCTCTTCCAACAAGATGGACTAGCTTAGAACTCAGACCTAGGTACGATAGAGCTTAGCTAAATTAGAAAATGGTTTTAAAGGTTTTTAATGGGAATTTTAGCACAGGTTCGCAATTTAATTTCTTTTTTTAACTTTTGTAACAGTTTTTATTTATCTATTGTTGTTTTAATTTCCTGTGCACTGCCCAGAGTCCGTCTCAACGGAGATTGGTGCCGTTTATAAATCGAAATAAATTCAAATTCAAATTCAAGATCCCAGCATATTTGGAGTAGTCGTTGTTTCTCATTTCAGGCTACCTGACTTGAGTTTTTATTACGAGAATAAATTTAGGTGAAACTGTCATTTTGACCTCATAGAGAACAGAGGAGATATAGATACAGTAAACAACACATTCAATACATAAATTATTTGTATATTTTTAATGTTCCATATTTAATATTGGATGCTATAGGACCGTAATGGCAAACCTATGGAATGCACGCCACAGCTGGCACGCAGAACCAGCTCTACAGACATGCGAGACACTGTCCCAGCTCAGCTCCATGACGCATGCACGCATGCCTCCCGCCAGCCAGCTGATTTTCAAGTCTCTTCCACACATGCGCAGGGGGTGGGGGGCAGTGGGGGGTATCATGTACGCATTGCATTATGGTTGAGGGCAGACATGGTTTCGGCACATGACAACAAAATGGTTAGCCATCACTGCTATAAGATAAGGAAGAGATACAATACAATACAATAGCAGAGTTGGAAGGGACCTTGGAGGTCATCTAGTCCAACTCCCGGCCTAGGCAGGAAACCCTATACCGTTTCAGACAAATGGCTATCCAACATCTTCTTAAAGACTTCCAGTGTTGGGGCA
>JAPKID020007819.1:0-10126 GCA_026931265.2 Tropidonophis doriae
TCCTAACGCTCAGAACAATGTAGTTCCAAAGTGGAGGAACTGATAAAATCATGGGTCCTGGCAATAACTCAGTCTTAACGTCTTGTATATTGTGGGTGGGTGGTCCTACACAGCCCAAATCACTTTTTAAAATATTATTTCTCAAGGCAGTTGCAAAATAGTTCCATTGAGAATTGAAATATACACCAGGGAAGTAGAAAAGGAGTGTGGCCAACCTCTCTCCTTTCCCCTTGGGCGCCATAATAGGTTTAAAATCTGATTCCTCCATCTGAGAATCGGTCAGTTTGGTTTTTCTAAATTTAGACTTAGGTGAAGCAGGAAAAACATTCTGTGTTTTAGGTACTTGCCCTGCTGCCTCAACCGCATTCTTGCAAGGACAAATGTGTCCCCCCCTTCAAACTGTCCTCCGACAACCTTTCAGAAGAATCTGGGAGGTAGTGAGAGGATTGAGTTTTAACCAGGATTGTTCTTTTCTCTCCCTTTCATCCTCCTGCTACATACAGCAAGTCCCATTAAGTGCAGTGTCACTTTTTAATTCAAAGCCTTAAGCAAGCTTAGAGCATCTTGTTTCTCTTTCGAGGTTCTGATTGCTGGTGTTGAATGAGGGCAATTGTTGAAAAGTTCAGACTGCAAAGTTCCTACCGGTATCCAGAAAAAAATGTTTAGAAGCGCCAAGCCCAACTGCCTGCCGCCTCCCCCACCTGCTCAGGGGCACTTGCAAGGCATTAGGGGGAGGAAACAGAATAGCGGGAAGCTACTTGCTGTCCTCCAGATGTGTTTGACTTCGCTTCACCTCAGCCAGCAATTTCATAGCAATGGGTTGTGGGATTTGTAGTTCAAAGCATAGTTCAAATTAACAACAGGACAGAGAAAATGTGGTGGCCTTGGCCGTTAACAAAAGTATTTCCGGATCAAAGCTGCAGATTAATTAGCATTGATTAAAAGGGAGAGACTCCCAAGTGTGCAGCAAAATCTTGCCTTCTACCCATTCCTCTTTCCAATATTAGTGGGAGGCAGAAACACAACCGGTATGATTCTTTTGCAACCCATTATTTTTTTAAAATTAATGGAGCATTGCCATTGCTCTAACACCCCCCACCCACCCCAATTTGATGTAGGCATCACTAGAAGATTAAGATAAGAGCTGTTCTTTTGTTCCTTCTGGGGCTTCTCTACAATCAAGGTGAGAAACTTTACCCGATAGCAATACAGAATTTAAAACTTTCAGCTGTTCCAGGTAGCACAGCCAGTGGAGAACGATGCTGGGTGGAAATTGTAATTCAGCAATCCAAGAAGGAATATTGATTCTCTCCCCTCCCCCCTCCTATGCCTGAAGTAGTACTAAGCCTAAGGGACATATTCTTAATAGTACAATACTAAATTTGGAGATGGGGAGTTGGAATATTTTTTTATTTTCATGATTTAGTTCTCTCCCCACCCCACCCCTTTTGTACTTTCTAAAAAAAAAAGTTAATTTACAGACAAAACATATTCAATAAAGCAATCTATTTAGAAGTCACTCTCACTGAGTATTCCCAAACCAGAGGACACAGGATTGGGAACCCAATGAGGTTTATTCTATCATAGGCATTGTACCCCAGCCTTATGCCAACTGGCTTGGTGAGTCCTATTAAACAGTATTGTTCCACTTGGTTCCAAGTGAAAGAAGAGTAACAACCAATTTCTTTTAGACGGTGTTTCTGGTTAGTTTCAAGACGCCTCCTCCCAAATCTTATACAGATGTCAATCACTTGTCCTTCTTGGTTTTGTTTCCCCCTTTTATATACAGTTGGAGAATCATTTTTGCCCTTCATTCTGTCTCTGCCCCAGCTTCATTTCTTCCTGCACGGCCCTCTTTTGAAAGCAGCGTCCCTCTGCTTTCGCAATAAACACAGGCAACTCCAAATTCAAGACTTTAAAAAAAATCATCTTTTATTGGAAAATTATCTTGATCAAAATTGTCATGAACCCATGCGGACAGACATACATACACACACACACTTTGCAACAGGCAGTTTCTGAAAGCATTTCCCCTTTTCAGGGCAACACGTTTGATTGGAGGCCTACTTGGGCCTCCCTCTTCTGCTTTGGAAGGGTCTGACTGGAGTCCAGCTGATGAAGGCTTATCAAGGTACAACCAACAAAGCATCCGTTTCATGGGTGGGAGTGAAGGGAAAGGCCCATGAACTAGGTTTAGCAAACAAGCACACATCAATGGGGCGGGGAATCATATTTATTTTTTTAAAATATATCTATATTTGCATTCAAATAAAAAAAAATGAGAAGGTAACCTGCATTTGCTTAAACATCCGAGTTTTGCAGGTCATAAATAACTTAATCCCTACTGTTCATAGGGAGAGGTATGTGCAACAAGAACCCAACGTTCAGTGTTTTTTAAAATTTGGCATTTTTCCTGTACAGTCCAAAAGAGAAAATGCCAACAAACCATTCTTAGACAAAACCCTGACTCCATTAATTCAGTGTCTAAAGTCATAATTCTCACCCAGTTACTTCTCTGCTAGAGCTTGCTGTAAATCAGCTTGAGATTGCAGCACTAGAGCAGAGTTTACTCCAGAATACATGTATTTGAATTTATTATATTTATATCCCGCTCCCATCTCCACAAGGGACTCGGGGCGGCGAGTCAAAAATTCAGAATACATGTGATGAAATTCAGTAGACTGATATCCATTAAAATCACTCCTTTCCAGCTCTCTGGGCCAGAGGGCAAACCTCTCAATATCCTCTCTGGGCCAGAGGGCAAACCTCTCAATATCCTCCCCCCCCTCATTAGCCACCATTTAAAGAGCTAGTGCTTATATTCAAGGGAAAGGAACTTGCTGGTGCCCCGGGGTTCTTGGAGAGGAAAGGGGAAGCTATCCCAGTTAGTTGCATTTGTATTAGCACTATGGAGAACCCTGAAAGGCTGATAGATGGCAGCAAAGACATAGAATGTTCTGCATCTTCTTGGCTGCCATCTAGTGGCAACCCTAGGAAGTCTGTACTGGGATTGCCTGCTGTAGATTACATGCCAGTCCTGGAAAAGACTGCAACCACAACTTCACCTCTTAGGCTGAAGTCTGTCTGGGTCCATTACGCCTGTTGGCTTACTGGAAGGACAGACTGACATGGCCTTTGATGATCTGCCAGTTGCCAAATATAAAAGCTGCTCAAGTCGACTGACCTCACTTTCATTGCACAGGCATGTTTCAGAGTGATCTCACTTTCTCCCACCTGCACTGCATTTAGGCTCTCCTCTGCCCGGACCACCTTATGGAGTGGAAACATGATTACTGACCCTAAGCAATGCGTGACCAGATGCTAATCTTCTTACTTGGTCTAAAGCTGCTCTGGGAGTTTAGCTCGCTTTCCCTGAGGTTTGCTCCAAGCTGAACGGTGTGTAGAATTCAGTTGTGCCCCAGACATGACCCATGGGAATGGCAGAATTAACTTGGGTAGTTTCTATTGTCGAGGCTTTTGCAGTTTGTTTTTCACTGGCCAAAATATCTCCTTCACCTTTGATAGCACTCCAACCTTAAGGGCGATCCTGATCAGGATTCAGGATCGCCCTTAATAAATGTTAGCATCCTTATCTAGGTTGACTCCAATGCTATGAACAGGTATCTGGGAACAGCCCAAATTAATTCAATTGGACTTACTTCAGGATCTGTATAGGCTTTATTTACAACCATGGACAAAAGATTCCCATCCTCTGGTGCACCTCTCCAGATTCACTTTAAGAAGCAGGGCACCTGCAGCCTGACAGATGCCCCCACCAACCATCAAATAAGCCAATCATCGGCAGGAAACGGTTTCCCTGCAGCCAATCAGATCTGCTATCCCTCTTAAGAGTCCAACCTTAAATGTATATATATGAACAACTTTTTGGTTTTGGTTTGCAGGAGAAAAATGGCGTTTTTAAGGCACGGTCCTTGTACTGAGTCTGGATTTAAAAAAAAAAAAAAGTGCATCGAGAGACACTTGCCGTCTGTCCCTACGTTACCCCAGCCTTTCACGGGGGTTGTTACACTGATAATGTCTCTGATGTATGATAAGGCCTGTAAGTGTGATGACTGGCCGCCACCTGGTGCAATGCGCTGGGCAGCCGGAGGGGGCAGTAGAGCTGAGAAACGCTCAGCGTTTGCAGCTGCGCCGAAGAAAACCGCGGGGAGAAGGACGAGGGTCTCGCGTGGAAGGGATGGTGCGGGTCGCGGGCGCTCAAACCTTTCCCCTTGGAGGACTCCAGCAGCAGAGGATCGGGGAGGCCGTAGTGGTAAACGGCGGAGGCCGCCGCCAGGGGGAAAGCAGGGACGCCGCCGTAAGAGACGGCCGGATGAGCGAGGAGCCGGGAATAGCTCGCGGGGGCGGCCCACGCCACCGCCCGTTCTCCCACCGGCCTCGCCGGGGGCCGTGGCTGCTGTTCGGAAGGCTGGAAGGGTCGGCTCAGGAGGCTCTCGATGGCGAAGGGGCTGGAGAATTTGGTGCCCGGGGCCGAGGCGCCACCGACGGCTCCCACGCCCGAGTCCCCCGAGGGGGTCTTCCGATCGGCGCTGGGGGAAGCGGGCGCCGGGGAGGGCTGAGCCGAAGGGGAGCCCCCGGCGGCCGAAAGGAGCCCCGGGCGGCTGAGCCGCTTCCTCCTCCTGCGGAAGACGCCGTCGGCGAAAGTATACTCGGAGTTGGGGTTGAGCATCCAGTAGTTGTCCTTGCCCCACGGCCGGGCCGGGTCCCGCAGCACCTTGACGAAGCAGTCGTTGAGCGACAGGTTGTGACGCACCGAGTTGCGCCAGCCCGTGTAGGCGCCGCGAAAGAAAGGGAAGCGGCCCATCAGGTACTCGTTGATCTCCGCCAGGGTCAAGCGGCCCCCGGCCGAATCCCGGATGGCCATGGCGATCAAGGCGATGTAAGAGTAGGGGGGCTTGGGACGCCGCGTGTATGGCTTTCCGGACAGCCCCGATGCCGCTTTACCCTCGCCTCCCGGGGAAGGGGAAGGTTCGGGGCCCTGCCGGGGAGAAGCCTCGCAACCGCTGACCGGGCTGAGCGCCGCGCAATCCCCATCGGAGCCCAGCTCGCTCTCGGCTGCCCGCGGGGAAGCTTCGCTGCCGCCTTCCAGGTCGCTGCCGCTGGGGCCGCTGAGCTTGTCCTCGTATCGGGGAGCAAAGATCTCCAGCTTCATGGTTGCGCCCCTCCCAGCTCGGTTATCCTCCGCCGCCCTCACTCTCAGGCTGTGCCTGCTTGCCTGCCTCCTTACGGGGGAGGGCTTGGTGGTTCTGGCGATGTAGGGCTTCGATTACCCCGCCCCCCCGGGAGATGGGATCAACAGTTGGGGTACATGGCTATACCTGGTGGGAGTGGGTGGGCAGAGGAATAGATGATCAGACGATCGTCTCCGCTTTGGGATCCCTGAAAAGGCCGGGCGTGGTTCCGAAACGCTGGCAGGTGGTCTTTTCTTTTTCCTCCCTCTGCAAACTCTCCCACAAGGAATTCGAACTCAGCTCATTCCAGCCAAGGCCAAAGTTTGGAGAAAAGTTGCTGTCCCGTATGTTGTTTTTTTTAAAAGTATTTCGGGCGAGAGTGGAGCGGTGTAAGTTTTTTCCCTCCTCAAACGCGTCTCAGGTGCGGTGCTGTTTCCCCATTAGCCAAGCGGCGGTCGCTTTCTTAGAAAGCAAAATCAGCGCGCATCGTTCCGCTCCTGGCACTCCGGGGAAACTTTGATGTCTGGGCGCCGGCTTCTTCCTCCACCGTCGGGGCAGGGTTCCCAAATGCGAACCCCTCTTTTCCCCCTACAAAGGGGTCTGACTCCCAAGGCAGGGATGCTTCGCCGTCCCGTCTCTCCTTCCCTTCCTGGTTCGGCTGCTTCAGGCGGTTGAAGTGGAGGAGCAGCAACAGGTGGCTGAGAAGTTGCAAGCGGCTTCAAATGCTTTCCCTCCGCCAAGCGATTCTTGAGTTGTTGGGGGCTTTGGGGTTTTTTTCCCCTCCCTTCCCGATTGGAATGAAAAGCCCACGGCAACCACCGCGCGATAAAACAGGTAATCCGTTCCCCTCGTTAACAGGAGCGTTCCCGGCTCTCTCGAAGGATCCTCTGCTCAACCCCACGCGGGCGAGTCGTCTGCTGGCGAGCGCAACACTCGAGCTGCCGCCGCTGTCATTAGTGGTATATATTGTCATTATCTCTCTCCGGGACTTGACGGGCCAGCCCATTCGAACGCTGGGCCAGAGGGGGGAGGAGGAGCCTCCCCCCACACCTCCTCCCTCCCCCGAGAGGCTACTGGGTGAGTCGCCCAAGGTGGGCACCGAGCGCGCCGCCAGACAGCCTGCCTGCTCTCGCTGGCAAGCCATTGGTGCCTGTTCTGGCCAAGCCCCGCCTCCTCCCCGAGGGTTTCGTCCAATGAAACCGCCGCCACGGCTCAGCTCCCACCCACCCCTCCGCTCCTCCCTCTTTTGCGGAGCGGGAGCCTCGTCTCAGGTGCGAAGGGCGAGGTGCCTTTTACAGGTGGCGGTGCCCGACCTGCCGCCTCCCCTGGTCGTCTTCCTCGGGAAAGGCTCGACCTGGGCGCTTCGCAGAATTCTGCGGTTCGGTCGGGGCGCCAGGTTTTTTTCCTTTTCCCTGCTGCTGATTAGAACAGGAAAAGAATGAGAGCGTTGGAAGGGACCTTGTAGGTCATCTAGTCCAACCCCCTCCCTCCGCCCGAGCAGGAGACCCTACACCGTTTCTGACAGATGGCGGTCCAGTCTCTTCTTGAAAGCTTCCAGTGGTGAAGCTTCCCCAACATCCGAAGGCAAGCTGTCCCGTTGGTTGCTGATTACAGTGAGCGACGCTTAGTTTGGATAAATTTTTTTAAAAAAAAATAATCCCAAACTGACGTCCTGCGAAAGGGCACCGAGCCTCCAACCTAGCCAGTTTCGCGGAGAGAGAAAACACCGGGAAGAAATCGGGGTGTTGTTTTGAGCTTAAAAAAAGAAAAGAAAAAAAAATCCACTAACCACTGTATTTGCTTTAAGGTGAGGTGTGTATTCTTGTAGAGTTTGGTGACTTAAAACCTGGGGAAGGGTGCCAGCCTGCCGCTGAAAACTTCCCTGACGATTCTTTTAAGTCGTTCAGACCTAAGAAACGAAAGTTATTTCCGAGATGGTCAGCGGACTTTGGAGTACCTTCCCCGGGGAGCTTTTAACAGAGTAACAGAGTTGGAAGGGACCTTGGAGGTCTTCTAATCCAACCCCCCTGCTCAGGCATACCTTATATTTGCCACTATTGCAAACTCTATGCAGTTTAAGTGTATTTGAATATTAGTAGCTCGGGTTGATAGTTAGGCCAAAGCAACAGCCGAACCATGTACAGTTTCAGACAAATGGTTGTGCTTGACATCAGCCCAGCTTTTTTGGTACCCCCTCAAAATCTCTCTGTTTGGATCAGTCCTTTTCAGTTGGTTTATTTTAAATTTGGCTTAATGTATGTTTGTATTTCCTGTCTTTTATTGTTCCTCCTGTAAACAGGAGTTTGTTTACCATTCTGATATACCATCCTGATATACTAGGCTGCGGTGAAAGAAGTAAAACAAAATGAAGTGATAAAAGGCATAATATTCCCAGCCAAATTTAACATTTTCAATGGGAGAACAATGTCACCTATTGAATTTCCAACAATTGGGATGTTCTCGAAAAGAGTAGCCTTTGTTATATGTATGTGCCTATTTTCTCTATATACTAAAGTGATTACGAAAGACTCAAATTTGTCTGGATTATCTGGAGGGCTCTTTTTACCAGGCTGTCAATAAAAACTGCTTGAATTCAGAATTACTGCTCCACCACGGTGCCCTGGGAAGAAATTGCAAAATGTTATCAGATTGATTAAAAGAAGAATGAGTGCTAAGATTCATTTTGATCACACTTTATTTTCTAAAAATGTCCAAAGTAGTTTTTGGAACATTATATATAATATTTGTGAATCTGCATAGAGGAAATTATATAATAGTAAGCACATGTAACTCTGAAACTTTTGAGTTCAGTTTTCACTTCTGTTGGGTTTCCAAATTTATATTGAGACAATATGGAAAGTTGAACAGTTTGACTTAAAAATAAATAAATATTGATCTAATAATTGTGGGTTGTCTCATTATTAACAAAATCTGCTTCTGTCTTTTACTGATTTTCAATGGGACTAAAATGTTGAGTGGCTTGTACCCAGTGTTTCAAAACGGAATTCTTTGGAATATTTCAAGTAAGGAATGTGCCAAAGCAAAGTGAAACCTTTGTAAATCCTAAATGTTCACATGGAAAAGATGTAAACCCATGTACCCTCTTTCATTGACGAGTGATTCTCACAAATAATCATACTGAAGAAAAGTTGATAGGATCACATCATTTTAAGTTTGCAGTGTCTAATTAAACTGATGCTATTATGATATTTCTTAAAATGCCCTGGAGTATTTTACCTAACCAAAGATTGCTACCTGCAATTTGATGATTTACAATTTTGAAATGTTGATGGTACTTGGGTTAAAGTAATTGACTCTGTCTATGTGTGTGTATGTGTATACACCCACTCACATACATACACATACTTTCTATATTCCCCCTCCTCCCAATTTATCTCTATATACCAGTCAAACAGGTTTTGTGGTTGAAGTGTAAAGTCTTTAACACTATTCTGCTAAATACATTTGAAAGTATTTTTGTTTCAAGTAAAGTGCTTTCAAATCTTCCCCCTCTCCTCATTGTATGTATGGTTTCTTAGGATATCTGCTACTGAATTTTAAAGAAGCTTCCTCCCCAAATTCTCAAAGTAGGGTTGCATTTGTTTGTTGCATATGAACGATGACAATTACTCTGGACAACCATAAATTGGGACCTAATATGAATTATCAATGCAGTGTAATCATTTATATACACATTGCTCTATAGTCAATGCACCATGGATTTAATTTATCTTCATCTGGGAATATTGATTATAAACACACACACACAAACACACACATTTGTTGCCAATTTTAACAATCTTGAGTTAACACCTTATGAGTGATGTATTTGAATTAAGGGATTAGAAGTAGGAAGATCCGGTTTCTATTCCTCTGTCAGGTATAGAAGCCAGATGGGTAATTTTGTGCCTACCGTTTTCTCTCATCCTTAGATTGGAACAAAATGGAACAGCATAGAAGATAGAGTCTTTAATATTCAGTGAAGAGGCCTTACACAACACATTTCTTATATCTACTATGAGATAACTATGGAGAGCCTGGTGCTCACTGAGCTTTGTTGCTTGCAGATGTTTTGCAAGGAAATGCAAGCAAACAACCAAGCTCGACAACACCAAAGACGCTACAATTCAATCCTGAGCTACCTATATCCTCTTCAATTGGTACTGTGAATTAAGCATGATTTTGGGAAAGCTGTTTTCACCTGAAGCTAATCCATTGTTTTTCACAGGCGTAATTATATCAGTCTGTTGCAACAAGCTTTGGTAAGCTAAGGACCACTTCATCAGATATACTTCGTAAGATATTATCTAAGGTTGACAAATAATGTGTGGGTGTCCTCCAAAATAATTGTAGAAGACAGCAGGTTATATGTAGTGTAAAGTATGTAGCTATTTGTTCAAACAATTATATAAATTATACTGATATTTTCTAACTCATGTTAGACTCTGTAATCAGTATTTATCTATAATACAATCTGTAATATTAGTATTTATTTTAATATGTGTGCAATTCAAAACAGATGTTTTTTTTAAATAACACCACTGCTTTTAAAACATTTTTTGCTAGAAGTCATTCAAAGTTGGAACAGAAGGGGATGAACAAATCCCATCCTTTCTTCTATCCTGATCACCAAACATAATTCAAAATGCTTTCTAAAATATTTCAATTTCCCTAAGATTAGTTCTTCTATATAGTATATCTGGTTCAAGGGTGGGTTTCAAATTTTTTAGAACCTATTCTGTAGGTGTGGCCTATTTTGTGGGCGTGGATTGGCAGTCATGTGACAGGGTGGGAGTGGCCAACTTGTAAAATATGGTGAAACGCATTTAACAACGCTCTTGCTTAGCAACCAAAATGTTGGGCTCAATTGTGATGATAAATTCTTTCTTTCTTTCTTTCTTTCTTTCTTTCTTTCTTTCTTTCTTTCTTTCTTT
>JAPKID020007820.1:0-10125 GCA_026931265.2 Tropidonophis doriae
AAACTTATAGAAACTTGTGATTAATTGATACATTCTTAAAAATTTGTAACCTGTAATGGAAGATGGCTTTCTGATGGTTTTGTTTTTGTGAAGTTTGTATTATCTGTGTTTATGTAAAATAATTAAAAAATTATTAATAAAAAAAGAAAGAAAGAAGAATCCACCCAGAAGACACTGCAGAAGCAGCTTTCACATAATGTTATCAATGGTTTGCTGTGCACTGAAACTGTGAGCACTGTGCACGCTCGCTTCGTGAGTGTGTGCGTCACACGGCTTCCATGCATGCACGCGGCTTAGAAAACATAGCTAAATATGACGGCATAGAGCCGGAGTCGGCATTATCGGTTTGCCCAAACCGTTCTAAACCGGCTGAATACCATGACTGTGACCCTGTATATCAGACAAGAAGGTGATTGTCCTCTTTTATACGATGACAAGTACGGATCTACCCATTGAGTCCAATTTGATTTGAACAGTCTAGTCACTTTGGAAAAAATCATTGCAATTGAAACATCAGGGTATTATCTTGAATCGGTAAACTGGACTGAATTGAATTTGGATCAATTTAGACCATTATAAGCCAACGTGCAATAATGGAAAATCATTAAATTAGACCAAATTGATTTGGATGTATCAATTGGAGCACTGCGGTTTAATATTCCAAATCTGTCTAACGCTGAATATTCATGCAGCTGCAGTAATATTTTTGTATTTCCAATTAAAGTCCCATTTCTAAATTTGCTTCTTTACACATAAGCTATGTCTATGCATGGATACATCGTCTCCCTTTTTTCTGCACCGCATCTGAGCTACTTCTCTTCCTTTTATGTTACTGAAGTGTAAGAATACAAATGCAGAATTATTTTACACAAATCTATTTATCTATTTAAAGAAGGATAAAATCCCCCCAAACCATCTTGAGGCTTCATTAGAACTTTACAATAGGAATTGTCCAACACCCCTTCATTGCACCAGCAATCCAAACTTCAAACAAATGTAGCTCAGACAAACACCTAGGCTTTGTACTTTGCCTATAGAGCTAGCTATGACCCCTGCATGGCACCATGGGAGTCTGATAGACAGCCAATAGAATGCATGTTCTTGCACAGGAACAGGAGGCTCAAGTGCAAAGCCCAAGAGAAGGTATAACTCACTCTCAACTCCATGTGGTCAGCTGCCCAGAATCACCCATGTGCTTCTCCTTCATCAATAAATGGACCTTCTTTCCAATCGGCCTCCAGCCTCCATTTTGTCTCCAGGACCTTTCTCCCAGCTTGGAACTGAACCAGATGGATATTTTGTCCAACAATGCAGACAAGAGAACATGTAGGGACGGTTGAGCTAATTTAGAGTTTTAATTTATTTTACTTGATTTTCACATGCCTTTCAGACCATTGTGATATATGTAGTTTCTCTAGATCGGGGGTCTCAAACTCAATTTACCTGGGGGCCGCTGGAGGCAGAGTCTGGGTGAGGCTGGGCCGCATAAGGGATTAATATTATATTAATAGAATATTATACGCACTAATATTATACTTTCATATCATGGTAGGGGCCACAAGATACCGTCCTGCGGGCCACAATTGGCCTGCGGGCTGCGAGAATGAAACCTCTGCTCTAGATGGTGTCATAATTCTCTAAAATTGTTCTTAAATCTTGACCTTTGTGACTTTGTACACGGAAGCTGTAGCCTTGTTGTTTGGGTGGGTGGATAGATTCTCTACTATTGTTTAATGACCACTTTCATATTTCTGACATAATCGTACCAGATATAAAACCGTTCCATTGATCTATATAAAAATCTAGGGCATAATCCCATTCAACAGAAACTAAGTCATCCAGTTTTGTATTCCATCCATATTCATTCAACACAGAAAGAGAGTAATCTAATTTGCTATATTGGTTAAAGCCCCAGGCAAGAAAGTGCAGAGGCTGTTGAGAAGAGATCAGGTGTGGCTTGGTGCGAAGAAAGAGATGGACTCCAGATCTCTCATGATAAGTGGACATGTTTACTCAGCTGAACAAAGGTGGGTCTTCCCTTAAGATTGGAAGAACCTGAATACGGTTTGAAACAAGTATACACACACAGATTTCTGACTCTGGTGGTTATACAGATAGTCCTCAACGTACAATTGTTTCTACAAGTGTTCAAAGTTACAACTGGTTGAAATGTCTTTGAATATTAACATGTTTCACCGAAAATAAGACAGGGTCTTATTTTCTCCCCTCCCAAAAAAATATGTGCTTGGACTTATTTTTGGGGAGGCCTTATTATTTCTGAGGTGCAAGAGGGAGCAAGCATGGTCACCTCATGGCCACTCGTCAGCTGTTTGCCCCTGAGGCCATGCTCGGACTTCCAGCCATCCTTCCCAGGACTCTGCATCATGCCGTCGGCCTGTCCATGCCTCTGTGACCAGATGTCCCATAGCTACCTTCGCTTCCCTGTTCTTTGCTGAATGCTTTAGCAGCAGCCATTAATGTGAGAGAAGGGAAGCGATAGCTAGGGTGGCGGGATTCTCAAATATTCTGAGAATAAGGTTTAAAATGAATCAATTAATGTAAGAACCAATCTGGATCAGTCTTCTGATCTGTCAGACTCGTGCTAGAGTCCATCCTCAGAGAACTTCTGTCTACCAGAATATATCCTTTGGGCTGTTCCAGGGGTCAGCAACCCACAGCTCTGGAGCCACATGTGTCTCTTTCATCCCTCTTCTGCAGCTCCCTGTTGCTGGTTGGGTCCATAATTGATAGGGCTTTCGGTTAGGACAGGTAGAAGGGAAAGGATGCTGTGCTAGGAGGAGACTCTATGGTGGGGGAATTGGACTTCCAGTTAGCGGAGGAAAAAGGATGCAGCACTAAGAGGAGACTCTATGGTGGTGGTGGTGGTGAGAAACCGGACTTCCGGTTGGCTCCAGAATTGAACAGGGTGGAGGGAGGCTTCTGGTTAGAACCTTTGTGGCTCTTTGAGTGTTTAAGGTTGCCAACCCCTGGGCTATGCTATGAGTAATATTTATGTGGTGCCTGTTTTGCACGTGGCTACATACCAGTTGATTGGAGTGTTGATAGTCAGCTATTAAGTCATTGGCTGTTGTTTCCTTCTTTTGCCAAGTCCTCGACTCCTAAGTACCTGATAAGCTTGTGGTAAATCAGCATTCCTGTTGACTGAAAAGGGGCCATTTTTCCCCAGTCTTTAATCATTTTCCTGGCTATCTTTGTACCTGCTCAGCCAACAATCTTAGTATCTGTGAAATTGAATGTATGTCCTTGTTCATTGCAATGTGAGGCTACCAATAGTTTGGGTCTCCTTGTCTGACTGCTTGCTTGTGTTCTTGCAATGTAGGGTGGTGTAAGGTTTCCTGCCTAAGCAGGGGGTTGGACTAGAAGACCTTCATGGTCCCTTCCAACTCTGTTCTGTTCTGTTTTGCTCTGCTCTGCTCCAAAACCTGTTTTGGAATTGCAGTGTAGATATTATAATAAAATTTATATTATATGCCATTATAAATCCAGGTGTGCTGGGTTTAGCGCCTGGACCAACTCAAATATCTGTTCTTACTTTTCCGTAAAAATTGGAATAATGAAAGAGTTTCACCAAATCAAGTAACTGATCTGTGTTCTAAGGCATCGCCATTTCTCTTGTATTCCATCCTTCCTTCCTCAACATCACTTCTTATGAGGTGAGAGAGACCTATTGACTGTGGGAATGAAATAAATTTTTCATTCATGACAAAGTTCATGTAGGTTTTGCTATGATGAGACCAAGGTATGTTTGGTAGGTTGGCGTGAGGATCCCTGCCTTGAAAGTCTGAATAAAATATACACATCATTATTTTTGTAATTCTCATCTCAAAACTATGTGTTTATCTCTTTTTCCTGCCAGCTATGACCTGGAAAATCATTTCATTTCCCCTAGTTATTTTCAAGAGAGGGAGAAGGAAAACAAATCTTCAGGCTCCTTTCTTATCAACTGCTGTTTCGCTGGAGATATTTATTTTATTTCAGGGTACAGATTTGGAAAAAAATCCTCTGTGTTTTTATATTATTGTCCTTTAATGCCATGGTTCGCTTCCTCGGATACATTTGCAGCAGGAGGAAAGGAAGCATATCAACATTTTAAATCAGTAAATCAAAATAAATGTCCCAGATAAATGTCAATCAATAAACGCCCAAATAAATGCCATTACAAGCTTTCGGCTGTATTTTTCAAATATTGGAAGAACGAGAGGCCCATTTGTGTTCTCTGTGGGAACAAGCAATTCAGAACTGGTTCTGAATAGGGAAGGATCAAAAATTGATCCAATAATCAGGCTGCATTTATCATGCCACCATAAATCTGAACAGGCTGCCTTTATACAGTTTCATCATGCACTATTGAAGCTTTAAATCAGAATATATTTGCTTGGCGTATTAATACAAAAATGTGAGTAGTTTGTTAATAGTGTTCTGTGCTCGTTGTTGTGGCCTATCAGTGGCCCTTGGATCTGGTGGCAGACTTAGAGAGTGAGGAGGTTGGGGAGGAACCTGGGCCAGTCCTGGAGTCTGGGGAGGGCTCTGTGTTGGAGGCAGAGAGGGGGCCAGGGCTGTCTGACAGTTATCAGCTGCCTTCAGAGTCGGACAACATTGGGGTAGACGAACAGCTGTAGCCTGTTCCTTCTTGCCAAGTAATTTCTGCTACAGCATGGTGTTTTGAAGATATCGGCCTAGCAGCTCACCAAGCCTGATAAAGGTCTGTAGTTGTGAAATCTCTTGAAAAACCATTGCCCGGGACTTTGCTGGAGAGGAATTCCCTTTAATTTAAATAAAAGAGGTTTTATCGGGACGAGGAGTCTTGTTGGGGGATATCTCCATTGGGAGACGGAAAGTTGTGCAGCAGAATGTGCAGCTAGAGAAACGTTGCTAGTAAAACACACAAATAGTATCTCAGACACTGTTCCTGATGTGCGCATGCGCAGAGATGCCAGGAGAAGGAACAGTTAAGGAACAACAGTCGACTTGGGAGTAAAGGCACAGGTGAACAGTGGATAGCTCCCCCCATGGGGAGTAAAGAGGAGTGAAAGGGGAGTGGAGTTTGCAGTCCTGGCTATTTGCGAGACCGCCTCCTACCACACACCTCCCTTCAACCTGTCCGCTCCCACAGGGTGGGCCTCCTCAGGGTGCCGTCCGCCGGTCAATGCCGGCTGGCGACTCCCAGGGGGAGGGCCTTCTCTGTGGCGGGTCCAGCCCTCTGGAATGACCTGCTCCCTGACCTCCGCTCCATTACAGCCTACTCCTCTTCCGTTGGAAGCTCAAAACGTATTTTTTCCAGATGGCTGGCCTGGCATAGAATAAGGGTTTAATTTTAAAGTTAATATTTTAATTGGTCTTAACTATTTTAGCACAGGTTTTTACTATTTAATTCCATTTTATATTATATGTATGTGTTGTGGTTTTTACTTTTCTGTACACCGCCCTGAGTCCTACAATGGAGAATAGGGCGGTATATAAATCTAATAAAATGAAAAAAATGAAATGAAAATAATACAAGCCTACCACACACAGCATATTGTTTAGTTGTTTCTCCCTATACACAGCATATGCTCTCAGGTCACCTAACAGACTGCTTGATGTAAAATACTCATTCAATAAATCTGAATGGCTGTTAAGTAAAACTGCTGTTTCCTGACAACATTACAATATAAATTGTTTTTGACAACTGAATTGCATTGCCTGATGCATGTGAAAAAGATGCCTCTCTGTTGCATAAAGAACCATGATGAGTATTTTGGTGTTTGCTTTTGTGAAGTCGTATGTAGGAGATCCGCTGCCTTGCCAGAATGAGTTTCAGACATGTTTTAGCACTTTAGACACCAAATTCAGGTTCCCCCTTTCCACTTGAATAGAAATGAATACTTTAGAACACTTAGTTATTGTCCAAGAATCATCTAAGCTGCAGTTAAGCGTGATGTTTCCAGCAGCCACTTGGGCTTCTACTTTGTAGGCTTCTATTGAGCATAAGCCAAATAAATAAGCTACTTCTATTATTTGTTGCCATGTAGAGTTAATAACATGGTGGAACTCCCTTTCAGGGAGGTACAGTTGACTGTGCAATAAAGCCTGTTATGTTCAGTCAAGCTTGTAATGATCTTAACTTTTATATTGCTCTTCAGTTTTAAGTTTAATGTCATTCCCAACTTTTATTACACGGGTTTCTTCTCCCCTTTTTTTTCTTTTTTTTTCTAAAAATAAATTATTAGTAATGCTGTTGTTATAATTATTAGTATTATTATTGTTACACTGCTAGTTTTATTGTTATCATTACTACTATTGCTACTTGTAGAAGTTAAGATGTATAAACTTAATGAATAAAGATCCTGCCAGGGAATATTTCAAATGTAGACATAAAATACACATTCTCGTGTAGAGGTAAGTTAAACACCCTTGCGAGGAGAAGTAAACGTTATAGGTTTTACTTCTCCTTACAAGGATGTTTAACTTACCTCTACTTGAGAATGTATATCATTAACTTGT
This sequence comes from Tropidonophis doriae, assembly GCA_026931265.2. NCBI lineage: Eukaryota > Metazoa > Chordata > Lepidosauria > Squamata > Natricidae > Tropidonophis > Tropidonophis doriae. The sequence goes on from JAPKID020007820.1 coordinate 6,505, forward strand.
TTACTTAATTCAGCATTTTACCATGGTAGTCATTCTCTGAAGCTGAAATAGAAGTTTCTTAAAAAAAAGTTACATCTCTAAAAAGTCATCTTTAGGAATGAATACTTCAGGAGGTAACTCCCAGGAAAGAAAATACTACATAAATTTAAGATTTTTTTGTTAACATTTCTTCCTTCAACAGAAAAGTCTGAATGAATAGGAAGTGTCAGTTTCAGCCAAATCCCTTTGAATGGAACCGAGTTTGGAAAGGTGCTTCAAAAAAATCTATAGTTTTAGACTATACAAAAAAGGGTAGGCTTAGCTTTTCATTTAGGATGGGCCATATAAATTTAGACTACTTTAAAAATTCAGAATTTTGTTCAGTTTAAGAAAAAAAACCAGGCCCATAACCCATAATATCAGACTAGGAAATACACATCAAGTCACAATCAGAATGATACAACGTCTTGCATTCTAGGTGGATTCTGTTTATAACCCCACCATTAAATGGTGTCCCATTCTCAGAGGATTCAGCTAATATAAATTTCTCCTAACTGAAATGTGATGTAGGTTAATAGCTGAACCACAAACACCTTTGTACTTTCGGTGAGGTTTTCTAATCTAATTGGATGAGCAGCCGTTAGTAGAAGCTATAAAAGCTGAAAAGGGTTATGCCCATATCTTTTGAGTATGAGAAGCAACCCTTATGACCAGAACAACAAGATAAAAAGAAATTTGAACACAAGAGAGTTAGGCATCTCTGCAAGTTGAGAAAGAGGATAAGAAGGCAAGGGAAATCAATACTTCCTGTCTTCTGCTAATAAATAATGTTGTTTTAAAGTAAATATCATCATAGTGCTTTTTCCTTTAAAAAGTTATTAAGATTAAAAAGGCAGCAGGAGGTTGTGGATTATCTAGAGCATTGCGCTGAGTATCATATAATTGACTTTCTGAATTTTAGACAAAAATTGAGTGTGTGTTCAATATAATGAGCAGCCACCCCTCTTGGAAAAAAAAATTCTTTTGAGGCCAAAATCCATGAAAAAGAGAAGCTGAGAAAAGCAGATTTCTTAACCAAAGCTTCAGAGTCAGGAGAGGGAAAATTCTACGTCTAACACTGAACTGAATTGAAAAGATTGAACAAATAAATAAATAAAAATGGCAGAGGGGGGAAGAGAGGGCCAGTCTAAAGAGATGTGAAATTATTCCTTAAATAGGATGTAGTCTTACAAGATGAAAAGAAATATCTCTAGAGGCTAGGATTCTCGTGTGATTTTCATTAATTAGAAATAGGGGCAGAGTTTTGTAATGTACAAACTCTATAGCCGTGATGGGAAACCTATGGCACGAGTGCAGAGGCGCCATGCGGCGCCATATCTGCCGGTATGTGAGCTGTCAGTTCCAGATTTCCGAACTTCCGGCCTTCTGGCTGGTTGGGCCTGTTTTTTGCCCTCCCCAGGCGCCGGACGCTTTCCGAAATGGAGGCCAATGAAAACGACCTCCATCGGCCCCCCCAGAGGAAATAACAAGCTCAGCTTGGAGGCAAGTAGTGTGTGCGTGTTTGTGTGTGTATGTGCGCGCGCGCGTGCATGCATGTGGGGATGTGCTTTGCATTATGACAAACACAAATACAGCAGAAAGGTTAGCCATTACTGCTCTATAGAATACCAGTAGAGGAGAATATTTGTAGTTCAGGGTTGAAATGAAGGATCCTTGGATTTCTCTGAGCTTGGTTGTTTGCTAACACTGATGATGTTATTAGCTAGTTTGGGTAATGCAATGACTGCAAGAAAACAGCCAAGTTCAGAGTGCCAAGGACCCTCTCAAACTTTATATTCTATGTACAGACTTATACTGTACACTGCCTAGTCCCTCCTTCAGACAGATGGGTGGTCAAGAAACAACAAAATATAAGTATATAAATAGTAACTTGTAATCTGGTACAAAACAGTTGCTATTATATAGGTAGAGATTCTCATGGGTATTGAGATAGAGTCAACATTAATGTTCAGAAAAGTTGTCAGAAGAAATTTTCTTGAAATACTACTTGTTCAGTGTGTTGAGGTATCAATATGAGCAAGCAATGTCAGAAAACTGTTTCGGATTCATTAAGCAAGAGGAATGCTTGAATTGTGCTTGACTATAAGCAGAATATGAATCACTGGTATGATATTATTTCCAAAAAAATCCAAGTAAAATTTTAAGATGCATCAGTTTTGGTATTGTTTCCAAATCAATGGAAACAATATTTTCACTTTATTTTGCATTTGTCAGTTCCTATTTCAGTGTTGTAGTCTAAATTTGGATAACACATTTTAAGACAGATTTGAGGGAGGGAGGGCAAGTGTTAAGAATAGTGAATGGATTGGAAGCTAAGTCTTGTGAATTTGGGAATGTGTTTAGCTTTGGTAGAAAGTGACAAAGGGGGAAGATGAGAACATATTTCTAGGACATGAATTAATGTCATGCAGAAAAAGGTCAATCCTTGATCTATTCTGGTTGAAAGTTTAAAAACAAGGAAATGTCCCAGTATTAATAACACTAACTATATTGATAGTGCAATCAATAATCAAAGGAGGTGATTCTCTTCATGTAGTAACATTTAAGCAGAAGCTAAATTTATTCTATCTATTGAGGGTACTTTAATTTAGATTTTTCTAAGATAAATAAAGCAATCCAAAGGCAACTAAAAATATGTATGCTTGCATGTATGTATGGCACCCAGATTAATTTAATGTGTACATTAATAACTGTAGCATTTTCTATGTAAGAGAGGAGAATTGAAAGACTTTGGTTTAAAATAAATGTTTATGTCCTTTGAGGGAACATAAAGAATGAATCTGTACCCCTTTTTGAAAGAGATTTTGTCTGCAGAACAAAGGAAAAACATGGGTGTTTTCAAAGAAGGCATGTTTGTTTATTAGCCTTGAAGAATATAGTTTCTTCGCTGACTGGGAATAGATGACACGACTGTATCCCAGAAGCAATTTTGAACATGTTATCATCTACCTGAGTGATAGGTTCAAGCTGTTTTTGAGTTAGAAAATCAAATCAAGGGAAAGTATTAAAATAGACCTAATTTCCTTTATATAGATTAAGTAACCATATACTACAAAGGATAATGTTTTTGATAACCTAAATGATTGTACCTTAAAATTGTAGGTTCAGAAACTGATCACAGATAAGAAATCCTGAGATTAATCCTCAGAAAGCCTGGGTACCAGAGGTAGTATTCAGCAGGTTCTGACCAGTTCTGGAGAACCAGTAGCGGAAATTTTAAGTAGCTGGGAGAACTACTCTGACTGGCCCTGCCCCCATCTATTCTCTGCCTCTTGAGTCCCAGCTGATCGGGAGGGTTGGGGAATTTTGCAGTAACCTTCCCCTGGAATTGGGAGGGAATGGAGATACAGTATCCTTCTCCTGCCACGCCCACCAAGCCATGCCTGGTAGTAAAAACATTTGTATCCCACCGTTGCTCAGCAAATAACAGGAATGATATTGATAGAAATATAGGTGGTCCTCAATTTAATACCACAATTAAGCCCAACATTTCTGTTACTAAGGGAGACATTTATTAAATGAATTCTGTTCCATTTATACCTTTTCTTGCCATAGTTGTTAAGTGAATCACTGCAGTTGTTA
>JAPKID020007821.1:0-10124 GCA_026931265.2 Tropidonophis doriae
AACCAATTTCATTGTAATTTTAGTACAATGACAATAAAGATTATTATTATTATCACATTTCTTTAATTCACTAGATTGCTCATATACTTGACTTTGTAGTAACAGCAGGAAGGAGAACAGAAATTGCAGGTGAAGACTAAAGCGTAGTGCTAAAAGTGCGAAATAGAGAGCTAGCTTATCCAGGTATGTTTCCCTGGACATGCTAGATTAATAGCTGTTCCATTGTCTATTTTGGTCATGAAGGCTTTTTTTTTTTTAATGTGCTGGAATCTTCATCAGAAGCAGTGTTTCTTGCAAATGATCTGATACGAAGCTATGACATGGCAGACACTAATTTCCTTGTCAGTTTAATGACACAATTGTTGTGGGTGACATGGTGCTATCTCAAATTGATTCTTGCGCAAAGAAAAAAAAAAGACATTCATTTCCGAGAAGGTACTAGAATCTAAAAATCCATGGAAACCTAATTGCTCCTTAAAACTAGAATGGCAAACTGTGTACTGTTGGAGAGTTGAGTGGCTACTTTCTTAACGCCAGGCTGGAGTCTGTTCACCAAGACCAAGGAATAATAGGTCATTGCTAGATTCCCAGCACACTAGACCATTCGTGAAAAGATGAGAACTTAGAGGAGACTCTATCCTCCTTCCCCCTGGCCTCGATTCCTAAGGGAGTATAGACTCATATAACTAATTTTGAAACACTCTCTGAAACTTTGTTTACTGGAAAGACTGGGAGCGGGAAGGGGAATGATTCTGTAGCAAGATCTTAGTTCAGATGCCAGCAAGACAGATGGGGAAGGAAAACCTATGAGCAAAGGGTTCGAAATGGCGGGGGGGGGGGAAGAGCCATCGATATTATCTCACTGTGGGATAAAATTACAGATCATAAAATTGAAGTAAAGACCCCAATAGGACATATATTTTGTATGGAGAAAGTCCTAGATACAACACTGGCAAGATCAGATGGCAGATGCTGGGAAAACAGATACCATGGATCAGAACAGAGAGGACATTACCAGGAATAGAAGACAAGTTCAGTCTGAAATAAGGTGACCATCCACATTCCTATATTCAGAAAGAGTCAACTGTATACTAGGACCTTCTTTAGCCATCTCACAAATCAGCCTTCATTAGTGAGAGCAAAAGGATGCATAGTAGAATAAGAAAAATATAACAGAAATCCTTACAAACAAACAAAAAAATAAATCAATGGAAATTTATGCAAGAAATCAATGTGTCACGTGCTGGAAAAAAAACCATCATCAAGGACAGCTTCCATATAATTTTTTTGTTTATGGAAAAAAAATATCTAAGTGACTCTAAGTATAATATGCAGGACCTAGTCAAATTATAGATTTTTTTTACTGATAATAATGAATATTAAATCTCTGACATCTATCTGCAAAAGCAAGTGGACAGCCTAAGCTTGTACTTATGAAAGGAGTGACCACAGTCACTCCTGAAATAGTAGAGCATCAATTAATCAACCATCTAACCAACCAACCAACTAAAAATAAAGCAAGTAGTATTAAAAACCTACTTAGATTCCCCCCCCTTTTTTTTGGACAGGCACCGCTAATTTGTTCACTCTTCCAATTTAAAATAAATGACTCATTTCTGCCATTACTATAGTGGGTTCTCTTTCTACTTTTTTCTCCCAGGAATTAATCTCATCTAGCATTTAGGTGATGAAAAAATTATATTTACATGGGTTTTACGAGGCCCTAATGCCAATTACCATCTTGGCACCTCCATTGTATTTGTGGTCCAATTTTCCATCATATAATTTAATCAAGGAACTCTATCTATCTATCTATCTATCTATCTATCTATCTATCTATCTATCTATCTATCTATCTATCCATCCATCCATCCATCCATCCATCCATCCATCATCTACCTACTTACCTACTTACTTACCTATCACCTATCTATATATCTCCATCCATCCCTCCATCCAAACTGATAATACAATTGCTCTAGGGCTGCCCTGAAATGAGTCTCAGCTATAGCAGAGCTATCTACCTGCTCCTCCCTTTTTCTAACCAATAGAATAACCAATCCCCAACTTTGCCTATCTGACCTTTGTCTAAATGCCTGGCTTTCAGAGCCTGGCAGTTTCTACCTTGTCCTCAATAGTTCTGTGTTCGGTGGCCATTGGCCAATATTCCTATTTCTACATCATAAACTGTTGAACATGAAACACAGCTTCCAAATCCACACAAGGGCTGTACAAAGAGAAGCGTATATCAACCTATGCTCCCTTTGTACAAGGAAGGGCTGCTACCCCTATTGTGTATCTGAGGTACATCTAAAGTTTTTCAATGTTCCTTTCAAATGTTAAACATATGATAACTTTATGTATCACACAGGCTCGCCTTTCAGAAAAATATGGCACATTGCTGACCTCCATGCTGAGTGCATAGTCTAGGAAACTTGTCATTTTCACTGCATAATGTGCAAAGAGCTGTTGAAACTTTGGAGGAAAATAAACTTAGTGACACTGCAATCTAATGTGTGTTTACTCAAGAGCAAGTCCATCCTAAATCAATGGGAATCAACCCTCATATCTGTAGCTTTATTCTGATGAAAAGCCAACTGCAAATATGCACAAAAGCTCTGCTGAATTAAGTGGAGTCTGAGTAAGCAGCAATAGGTACCCTGTTTGAGACCTCCTCAGATAATAATAAACCCAATCGGGCTTTTGAATTCATGCGCCAAAATATGCCTTCCCCAAAAAATAAGCCATCTCAAAAATAATGCAACACAGCAGCAGCCATGAGGTAACCTCAAAAATAATAAGACCTCCCAAAAATAAGGCCAAGCTCTTATTTCGGGGGTTCAAAAGAAAATATAACCCTGTCTTATTTTGGGAGAAACACAGTAGAAACATGAAGTCATATGAAATCCTGTGTTTCCTTCTATGAAACTGAAAGCCAACAGATTTGCATGCCATTGCTGGCCTACTCCAGCTTTTGCAGAAGTACAGGAAGTCCCTGACTTATGATCATAATTGAGCATACATTTTTGTTGCTAGGTGAGACACTTAAACTGTTAAGTGAGTTTTGCCCCATTTCCTGACTTTTCTTGCCACAGTTGTTAAGTGAATCACTGCAGCTGTTAAATAAATAACCCGGCTGTTAAGTGAATCCGGCTCCCTCTCATTGACTTTGTTTGTCAGCAAGTTGCAAAAGGTGTTCACATGATCTGAGAGACACTACAACCGTCATAAATGTGTACCAGTTGCCAATCATCCAAATTTTGGTGACGTGACCATGGGTATGCTGCAATGGTCATAAGTGTGAAAAATGGCCATGAGTCACTTTGTTCAGTGACGTTGTAACATCAAACGATCACTAAATGAAGTGTTATAATTCGAGGACTACCTGTAGACCATTCCTGCAGGCACCGCTTCAGTGCTAATATACTTTTGGAAACTCGGGGACAGCAGCTATGCAAGGCCAAACAATCAGCAGCCTGCTATACTATGTACCTATGGCTGGCCTGGACCACTCAAGGCAGCAATCATAAGAGCTAAACGGAATAGTCTCTGATGTAAAGAAACCTCTATCCCAAAGAAGGCTCTGCCTTAAAATTAACAGGTCAGAGAAAAGCTTAAATCAGGGTAGGAGGATAGAGTTGATCTGGACTGCTAAACTTTAAAATGCACAAAGATTCCTTTAATAGATACAATCTACCACTCAGTCAGGTGCCTGATCCAAATCAGATCCAAAACAAACAGAAGATCAATCAAAATGAAGACAGTATCACTCTCAACAGCTAAGTGATACTTTCTAGGAAACGCCCAACACCAAATGATCAGTGGTGAGATTCAAAGTTTTTTGCTACCGGTTCTGTGGGTGTGGAAGGGAAAACATATTGTAAAATCTCCATTCCCTCCCCACTCCAGGGGAAGGTTACTGCAAAAATCCCCATTTCCTCCCAATCAGCTGGGACTCGGGAGGCAGAGACTAGATGGAGGCAGGGCCAGTCAGAGGTGGTATTTACTGGTTCTCCGAACTACCCAAAATTCCTGCTACTGGTTCTCCAGAACTGGTCAGAACCTGCTGAATACCACCTCTGCAACTGATCCTCGTGAATCTCATAGACTTTAAACATTGTAAGGCAACCTCCTGCCTTATCCCTTTCTGAATATTAGCCTGGAGGAAGCCTAGGAAAGATAAGAAACAAAATGGCTGTAGAAACATTGATTAATACCATGGTATTGATCTCCCCAGGGTTGGAGAGCTGGACCAAAAGGTATTTAAAGACTCCTTTACCTAAAAGCTAAGGTGGTACCATTCTGGCTCCAGAAACCTTCACGCAAATGCCATCATTCTCTTGCCTCTTTATGATGTGACTTCCTGAAGCCTTGATTACCTGAGGTCATCGGAGGGAAGGGATCCAGTGGCTACAAGCTCTCAGGCCTCCTCCCTCATATGTCTCTGAATGCAGGACCTGAACTCATTTCTCCAAATGATGTGAAATGCAGGAGGAGGAAGCAATGCTTTTGAGTAGAAAAAGCAGGGTTTGGGAGGAGGCCAACACTAAACCTTTTCCTGCAGTTTCTGCTTCTCTATCCTCAGCCATTTTGCCCCCAGCAAGGCTCCATGGCTCAAAATCTGAGCTGGCTGAAAGAAAAAAAAGGAAAGCACCTGATAAGGAGCTTTTGGGAAAACAGCAGACAGAGGGAAGGTTTGGCGCTACCTTCTGCTATATTGCATTTTCCATTCAGAAATCATCCACTTTCACCTTGGGCTTTAGAGTTTTTCCCCAAGTGCTCTGGAGATGTCTGAAATCAAAGGAGTACATTTGTAACAAAATAAATTGGATGTTTGTAGGCATGATAGTTGTAAACAAAGAAGAGTCTGGATCATAACAAATAGCATGAGGGAACTACCCCACAAGTCTCCAGGATTTGTAGCTGAAAATCCTGGCTTGGCAACTTTAAAATGGCATATTCAGTGGCATAGACACCATGCTGTGAAGCTAAAAACAGAAACATAATGAGAAACCAATTGTAGCTAAAGCAAATTCTCCCTTTTTGTAACACCTTTACTAACACGTTGGAAAAGGGCCAAATACACTACATTCAACACCTTGGATGAGGAACATTATTAGTAATCTCTTTTATTTATCTGTAAACAGTTATGTACGGCACGTTTAAGGCTTTTTAAATATCATTCTCACTACAAATATCTGAGAAGGGGTACTGTTACTCTCAGGTAATGGCAATATGGTTGATTACAGCTAAAAATGTCAAATAACTACCCAGCTGAGTTTATAGCTAAGGTATAACCATGTTTTCAAATCTGAATCTCGGCTTAATGCCATAGAGCTAATTTAATTTCCGTTTTCCACAATATTTTGCCCATCAAGTGCTCAATATTAAAATAAAGGTAAAAGGAAAGGAACAACATATATGCATGTATCAGTCCTAAATACACAGATGTATCCACACCAAGATTTTAATTGTTTTTATCCCACTACCATTTATCTTTACTGGTACAAACCAGTGCAGTGTAAAAACCTAGTAACATAAATTCTACAAAAGAGGATTTCATGTTTCACACACTGAACAAATAATACTCTAATAAATCAAAGCCAACCCCTCTCCACACGTACATTATGCATGCGACATGCATTAAAAAGATGGGGGGAGGGTGCTTTGATTGCGTAGTCATAATTTTGATTTTTATTTCTTTACTCAACTCTCGCAGATGCCCCTGGCTTTGCTCAACTTGTTCTTTTAAATATTTTAAATGGTACTTTATTTAATATTTGTTCAAACAAGCTGGCATGCTACAAAGGGAATGAGTAACCTTTAGTGTCCTTTTATTTACAAAGAATGGCTCTGAAATCTGTAGGGGCTTTCTTAGAAAATAAAATTGGAAAGGAAAGGGGCAGCTCAGTGCTTTGCTTGGAAGAGGTCCGAAGACCCAGGGCAGTAAATAAAGTGGGTGGGGGCAACCTCACCATTCACCATTTATTGGCTAGAGGTATACTTGTCGTGGCATTTAGATGGGATATATAGTGCTTCCTCCTCTTATTTTTCACCACAGTAACTTTGTGATGTAGGTAGGGATGAGACTGGCCCAAAGTTTCCCAGGGAACCTCCATGGCTGAGTGTCAATTTGAACCAAAGTCAATGCTGGTCCAGCATCTGAACTACCACACCACAGTGGCTCTCTGCACAGTTCTGTGAATGGCTCTACCACGAATGGCCGCCATATTGTGAACAGGCATAGCAGCCCTTTAGTGAGAGCACACTGCACACTCTCAAATATCTCACCAGCCCTCAAAATTGCCTCTCCCTGGTTTCCCCTGGCTGGCTGTTCTCCAGCGCTGTAGAAAGGGAGCCTTCTTTGTGTTGCTTTCTGATATTCTTTTGGCTGGAAGCATCAGGAACCAAACCTGATCCTTTCTGTCACTATTGGGGAAACTACTTTTTCTCACAACAGTCCAGATGTTCAATGAAGGGTATTATCAGTAAACGTCATGCCATTTGATCACATACTAATCTGTGCAGTTACTGTAAAGAGAAGTCAAAGAAGCTTATATTTAATTGTACCTGTTGTCTTGTGAAACTAGACCTAAAAATGACTCCTTAAAATATTTAGAAAAATCAATTTATTGTACTCATGTACTTATTGCAATACTTGAACTCCACCCTTCTTCATAAATGGAGGCCTCCAAAGCAGCTGGTTGTGAAAATGAATGGTGTTAAATATAGGTTGGGAGTACACTACATTTCTCTGGAGCTCCAGTGTAGCTGGACTGTTAGGAAGGAAGCTGTTCAGTATTCCAGCTGTTGCTCTTTAGGTATTCTATATTGATCAAGTAAAAAGGCTGTCCTATAACCAGACTGTGAATCACTCAGGTATTTCAAGTAGACTCTAGAAGCAGGAAAACTCTTCAAAAAATCAGCTACATGGTCTCCAATTCATGCACCACTGGTAGAAGGGACCATAATGAAAAATAATGGAGTCTGCTCACCATTATTCAGATGCCATAAAATACAATTAACTTTGGGCTTGCAAATTCCTCTCGTCCCTCTCCAACCAACCGTGGGAAGGCTTTGGTTGCTACTGCTGCTATTTTATATTAATGGAAGTTTAAGCTTTCCTTGGAAATGTAACCATGATTCATTAAACGATGGCTATTCTAAAACCAAGGGATGCAGTGGCTCAGTGGTTAAGACACTGCACTTGTCAATTAGAAGATTGGTAGCTCAGTGGTTTGAATCCCTAGTGCCGCATAATGGAGTGAGCTCCCGTTACTTGCCCAGCTTCTGCCAACATAGCAGTTTGAAAACATGTGAAAATGCAAGTAGAAAAACAGGAACCACCTGTGGTGGGAAAGTAACAGCGTTCCGTGCACCCTTGGCATTTAGTTATGCTGGCTACATGACCATGGAGACGTCTTCAGACAGTGTTGGCTCTTTGGCTTTGAAACAGATGAACACCACTCCCTAGAGTTGAGAATGACTAGCACATATGTGCAAGGGGAACGTTTACCGTTACCTTATTCTAAAACCAGCCAGTTTCAACTCCATTTGAATTTGGCTTGATTTAATTTAACAGAGAAATCACTACTTGTCTTAATGAAACTACAATATATCTTCATGACATGTAAAACATTGACATAGAAGTCAGGTCTGCTACTAGCTACAATCCGGCTTCCTACTTCCCTAAATTCATTGAACCCAGCTTATTATCTGCAAAGATAACATTTGACACACACACATATACAAAAGCACTCTCAAATCACATGTATACACATTCTCAGTGATATTTCACAGAAAGAAAAATCTTGTCTATCTGTAATATCCTTCTTCTCTCTCACATTCCATTCTGTACGTTCATTTTTGCTGTAGTTCTATCGTGTATTGATGGTGTCTTCTCCTGATTTGTGAAGTACAAATATATTAGTTAATTAACAGAAAATTTTCATTAACAGCAACAGGTTTGTCTTCAGGTGGTACCTGTTACGGGTTGCTTTGAAATTCAAAAGTATTCAGCAACACTTTCTATTTTGATAAGAGTTCATGCTGAGAAATAGAAGGATGGCAACACATGGATGTTTTGTATCAATGTTCTAAAGTTGAGGAAGAAGGGAATCCAAATGTATCCATCTATATTCAGAAAATCAGTTTTTAGAGCAGACTGCACTTCTGGTAGCCACGTTCCCTAGAAAGCGTGGGGGTTATTTTCCAAACACATCTGGAATGCACCAACTGGAGAATGAATATGGTAAAGATCCCAAGAAAAATAATAATCTCAAAGCTGATAGAATTAGTGCATATATAGGTCCCTGACAGATTGTTTTAAAAACATTCCCTTTGAAAGATGAAAATAACAATAAAACAGGAACAGAAAAAAATAAAATAAACAGGGAGAGCCAAAACATAATATTACACAATGTCCATTCCAACTTTTACCTGTCGGCATTGGAGAGCTGAACTTCCCAATAACTCCAGAGGAACTACCGTACTTGTTTTTAAAGATATGGATTATCACCAACATGAATTTGCCCATTATTTTTGTAGCTGTGGTTATAAAATGCAACAAGACAGACAGTAGTTGCAAATCTTCTTTTTGCCTTTCAAGAAGCCATCAAGGCATCCTCAGATGATTGCTATCTTAATGGCTTTCCTAGCTGTGGGGGTGTGCCCTTTGAATGGTCTCTGTCTAAAGTGATTGATATCTTTTGTGGCTTGGCTGTTATTAGTAATTTACATCTTTTCTCGACTTTGTTGCTGCCTAGAGACCTTTTAAAAATATTCTATAAGTGGTTTTTTATTTCCAAGTGTTCAGTTATGTGAGGACTAGAATGGTCAGGAAAAAAAGGGTGAAAAGATAACCTCTCAAAAACAGTCAGAAAAAAAAGCTATTGTGTATTGTGTCTTACTGTTTTAATGGTCTGATTATGCTGTGTGCACACTTTTGCCCTTTACAAAGACATAACAAGGCATTTAAAACACACCGCTGATCTACAGACCTGTGGCTCTATGGCAGGAGAAGGGCAGGGAGTAGCAATAGCCTTGGCACCAAGACACTGTTGAAGCACCCGGGCAATAAATTGGTGTAATAATTGTTTAGCACTGCAGAACAAGACACACAAAAACATTATGGGCAAAACTTATTTTCACCACCCCCGTGTAGGAGTTAGTGACTTGGTACAGACTTAGTCACTGCTAGACTAGACAGACTAAACCAATGGGATTAAACTAAATTATGACTGTCCTATTGATTTCAATTGGTCTGCTCTAACTCTGGATCCAACCCATGGAGAACAAGAAAGCAGCTGGCACAGATATAACTGTACCCACCAAATCTGCCATTCTTTGGAAACACTTGCATGAAATGTCATTGTTTAATACCGCAACAGATTTCAGTGCTTCATTCTCTAATTCAGAGGCATTCTATCAGCAGGACTAAGCTTACTCCCACTGTGGTCTTAATTCTCATAATTTGTCATCTGGTTCTTTTCTGCTCAAAATCTGCTCGCTGTGGAAGAAAGCTGGAATATGTTCCGCGGGCACAGAAACAAAGGATACATAAAAAGACTGAATGGTTTTCGGAAACGTTCCCACCCCTCATTCAAATGTGCATGTTGGTGGAGGGCCACAGTTCAGGGAAGTAATCTATTCTCTGTGTAAACCATCATAGCATCAGTCTCTGAAATGTAAATGCATCTCAAGTAATAAAATCGGAGGAGAAAAACCTCTTCCACAGGAAGTCTTGGTAGTCATAGCTGATACATTTTCCACTCTCTAAGCTGGCTACAGCTGATGGAAATGCAAATCCAACAAAATTTGGGCCACCTCTGGACCCGTAATATGATTCCATGCAGTCCAGTACAACGATGATATCATGTAACCCAATTAATGGACCTTTCAGTGGGTGCTCCCTAAATGACATGGAAAACTACAATCACTGCATGTTAACATTCCCCTCCTTTCCATTCAGTATTCCAACACCCTTTGCAGCAATTGCTATAAAGATTTTCAACAATTGCAGAAAGTGGAAAACAAAAGGGAGGAAGCAAAGATGCACTTCTAAAAACCATAGTAGTTTCTTCTTACTTTGTTTACCAAAAACAGTGGCTATGGTTGCTTAATTT
>JAPKID020007822.1:0-10122 GCA_026931265.2 Tropidonophis doriae
AGGTCTGAGAGAGGTGTGAGGCAGGAAACGGTCATGGAGGTAGCTAGGCCCTATGCCATGGAGCGATTTAAAGATAGAAGTTTCCTGATTGATTCCTGTTGATAAGTGCAGTGTGGTAGCATAAATCAGAACATGGTCATTGAAAATAAACTAGATTTTGAAGGACTTGGCATTTTGAAGGACAAAGGCATGTTGCCTTTGTTAATTCTCATGGCAGTTGCAGTTTGTATTGGATGTTGCAACTAATCTTCTGATCAATGTAACATAAAGAGATTATATATGTTCAAAAAGATTTATAAGGTAAACAATTACATGATATTTGTAACTTGCTAATTGCTTAGATGGAATTTAAAGTATTGGTATGATATTAATCTTTAAGGTTTTAACAACTGACTATCTGATGGACAGCGTCTCCCATTATGATTCTGTTTTACTAATAAAATTTGCAAGAGAATATTTTTGAAGATTTTTCTGGATCAAACCTTTCATTCTGACAGATGGCAAGAAACACTGGACAACAAAGATTTAGCTTCCTGAACACTTTTGGGTGTATCTTACAGAATTTGGGCTGCCAGTTATAAAAATAACCTGTGATTTAACATATCATGTACTATTTCATAGCAGTCTTTTGTTTTTACAATTTCTTCACATGCATACACACACACAAATTTTCATTTGCATTATAAGATGCTTTGTGTAGCTTATGCACGTTCAGACATGCATTCAGGGCATATTGCATAACAATATATAGTTTGGGCATGCCTAGGCATGCTTAGGCTGAATGGATGCTGCCTGGAAAGACTATAAAAGGAACTTGCATGTGAAGATGCTATTGATTTCATTGGTATCAGTTTGCATGTATTTTGATGTGATTGTTTCAAGGCATAGAGTTGTGTATGTACATATAATTTATATAGCAAGTAAACCTGTGAGTAACAAATAAGACTTGCTATAGAGCTGTGATGGCGAACTTTTGGCACACATGCCAGATGTGGCAAGCAGAGCCCTCTCTGCTGGCATGCACGCTGTTGCTCCACGTCAGATCTCCATGGCGTTTCTTTCGTGAGCTTCTGTTTCCCTGCCAACGGCAAAACAGAGGCTCACCAAAGAAAAAGATCGTACTTCTTGCTGGGCTGCCGATGTTGGAATACCCTGCGTCCCACCGGCCAGCTGGTCTTCAGGTCTCTACTGCGCATGTCCACACATCTCTGTGTTTATGCATTCATGTGCACCTTTCAGTTTGGTCACTCGGTGTCTAAAAGGTTCACCATCACTGCTATAGGGCGATTGGTGATAGCAGAAATGTCTCGCCATTGTCAAAAGAGCTGTGATGTGTTCTGCTACATTTGTGCCAAGTACATTTTAAACTTCAAAAATGCACCATGACTGGAGTTTTAAAGAAAGCATTTGAACTGTACGTTGATTGTAAGATTGTTGATCAATCTTATATTTAGAACTTGGTTCAGAGAAATTCAGAAATCATTGCCATTTACTGGTTTGTCTGCTAAAAAATAAGACATCAATTAAATACCCCAATCTGCTTTCAACCATGGTACCAAAACCACCAAAGAAATGGAATTTAGATGAAGCAGATGAAGATGCTGCACTAGTCAAGCACAGACATTCACAATGATCTGAATTTTGAACTGGCGAGCCCCATCTAATAACAATCAAAATTAAATGACCTGGTCAGATTTAGATTTGTAATGGTTTGCTTGGAATGCTGCAGGTGCTGTTCTTACATATGTGAATGGGACAGCTGGGTAAGAGAATCACATTATATTAAAAAGAAATGTGCCACTCTGAAAGACTTCGTTCCAAGACAGAAGAATGTGGCGCATGAACCACTTGCTGACCCAGCAGAGATATTTTTCCATCTGCTTCAGTAAAACTTGAACTGCTGAAAAATTTTCTTAAAGTGGTAAATACGAAACAAGGTTTTTGTTATTTGAGACACATGTTTCCAAGAATAAGTGGTACCAAGATTAAGGAAAACATTTGGTGGTCCACAGATCAAATATGTCCTCAGTGACAAGCGGTGTAAAGGCCTGTTAGTGGAGCCAGAGTAAATAGCCTTGAAAGCATTCAAGGATGTGTTGGAAATTTTTGACAACTATAAGAGTCCCAAACTACATCCAGCTGATTGAATCTTACATTATACAAGACCATAAAATGCATCATGTCACTGTGAAGATTCATTTTCAGCATTAACACTTGGGCGTCTCTCCTGAAAATCTAGGTAACAAACATAGTGAAAGCTTTGACCAGGACATTCCCATAATGGAAAAATCGTATCATGGCAATTGGAATCAATTCATGCTGGCTGACTACTGTTGGATATTGCAGCAAGTTGTATAGAACAGTGAATACAAATAAAAATCAGCAGCAAAACCATTTGGTACTCATTTAGGGTGACATACTGACACATTATGCCATTAAATGAATTATAGTAATTAAAAGTTAATTATTTCTCAAGATTCCTATGTGATACATTTCCTATAATTCTGAAATTATATTTTGTGTTCAGCTTGAAAGGATCTATCATAATCACCACAAGTTTTTAAGGAAGCAAAACTTTTGAAAAATTGTTGCCAATTGTCTCTTTGATTGCTTTTAGATTATGGAATGCACATCCTTAGGAGCAGCATTTGGGGGGCCTACTTAGTTGGTGGCACTGACAAGACCAACAACTTTATTAGAGAATAATCTGTTTAAAGCATAGCTGATTTGCAATTAGAAAGTTTATGTGGTTCAGAAATTTAGGGTTTTTTTTTATTACAGGTAGTCCTTTCAAGTGAAGTGAGTTGCACCCAATTTTATATATATATATTTAACCAGAGTCATTATAAAATCTGTCTTCTCCCATTAATTTGGGTTGTTGTCAGTCCCTTGGAAAAGTCATAAATTATGATTATGTGATTCTGAGACAGTCTAATCATAAATACATGCTGTAATACCAAGTACTCAAATTTTGATCACAGCATTGTAGGATGCCGCAAAGCCATCGTAACCTGAATGGTTATTAAAAGAAAATGGTTGTAAATCAAATACTATATGTATTAAATTTAAATTTTGTTTTCAACATTCTGGATTTTTTTAAGTGCCTTTAATTCCCTTGAGTGCTTATATACATAAAAAGTGGGGTATAATTTGACTAATTAAATAACATTTTTGACTCCTGAGGTCACAAATTGTGACTGAGCTTCTGCACACACATTAGGTTTACTATGATATTAAGACCTCTAATTAAACTGTTATTTGACCTTCCCTCATGATGCTAATGCAGAAGGCAAATTTCTATGAAGGCTACTTTGAATCATAATTTTATATAAAAATTATTTTTAAAAAAGGAGTCACCTTGTTTTTGCTACACCAAGGTGATATTCCAATTATAGTCATAATTCATTTTACAGACTACTGCCTTTTTAATCTCAATAATCCAATCCAATAAGTATGTAATTTCAGATTGTATTTGTGATATCTATTTTAATTGGGGAAAACCTGGTAATGAGAATAGGGGAGGAAAAACCTTGCACTTTCAGAAACCTTGTGGGGGAGAGAAGGTATTTCTGTCTCCTTTCCTCAGGAGTAATATCCACAACAATCTGCTGCAGCCTACATACAAAATTGAGATTTCCTGTCATATTTGCTCAAAAAGGAGATCCAAAAAGACAGAAACAAGCTTCTAAAGTTTAAAAATTCTATATATTTATTAAATCAATTTAAGAACTAGCCTTTCTCACAAGCAACTCTGGGCAGCATAGAACAGATGTTTAGAGAGAGATTGCCAAGGTTCCCATGTACAACAAATACTTTATAGCTTTCTTATCTTGTCACCAGGTTTTACATCTACATCTGGAACCCAGTACTGGAGATCTATTCCTTAACAAATGCATGCATATATTTATGGAGGATAGAGGATAGATTTTAATATTTTCTTTTTGTATTGCAAAAATACTAATGCAGCTGATATTGTCATATTGATAGATCAGGCTAAGAAACAGATGCTTTGCAGCTCTAAGCTCCCTCCTTCCATGTACTAAAGTGTAATTGAATGATTATTGATGGACTTTATCTGTAAAATAAGGTGCGCTAATTGAACACGCACACAGAAGAGACTTCAGAAATGTGGCACAGCAAGCATAAATGTATGCATATTCTATTGTAAACAACAATTCAACATCTTGTTTTCAGTGCTGAGTGCTATGCCAGAGATATAGTTGTTTAAGCTTGTTTACTTTTTTCTCTTTATTGAAAGGGAATGGATTGATGAATGACATTTGAACTAAAACTATGTAGTATGACTCACTGAAATGTCTATGTAAGTAAGCTTAGGAATCCTAGTCCTGTTCAGTCAGTTTAATGATTTAAATGTCTTCTTGGTCTCGTCCTGGTATAGAGAGTGAGTTTGTCTTTTTATCCATGGAGGACCCTGATTTTCCCAAAAAAGAGAAAACCTTCATGGATAAAGGGAAACTATATTTCAGCAATGTATGATGGTAGATGCTGATAAAAGAAAGACAGGGTTAGCATGGTTTTCCCAATGCCCTTGCATGTCTCAGGCAATTCCTATGCTTAACAATTTTGTAGTGCGCCTCTCCCTATTAACCAATATTTAAGGACATTTTTTTTTCATTTTTAGCAAATACAGTAATTACCTTTCTACTCTTATAATGGCCCACCTTATGCATACATAAAAGAGGCAGAGTTGACACACTCTGAATCGAATCTGAATTTTTGCCTAAAAAAGAAAAGAGTCAGTTAAGGGTGTATTTCTTTGCCTAAGAAGTAAAACCTGCAGTTTTTACTGTCTTAGAACATTTTGGGTTATGCAATGTTGGCTAAATAATGCATAATTAAAATGCAGTCATAATCGTATGATAATGTTGCTACATTATTCTTAGAAGTATTTTAAGTTACAAGACAGAGCAAGCAACAAGGATTGCATAGCTACACAACAGATTTACTCTCCCTTCTAATTATCAGTTTTTGTTTTCTGTGTCAACAGGTCCTCCTAGCAATGCATGCAAATGTTGAAGACAGAGGTATCAAGGGAGATATAACACCTTTAATGGCTGCTGCTAATGGAGGCCATGTCAAAATTGTTAAGTTGCTGCTAGCTCATGGTGCTGATGTCAATGCACAATCTTCAACAGGTAAATATAAATATGAAAGTGTAGAGTAGGGCTGTCAAATTCCCGGCCCATGGGCCGGATGCGTCACACGTTAGCCACGTCCGCACCTGGTTTAGCGAAGGATAAAAAAGTCCAGATACATTATATGTCACCATGGTGACAACATGAGTTTGACACTCCTGATGTAGAAGGAATGTAGAGAGCTTGGAACTCTGTTACATTCTTAATGTATAGAAGAATGTATATGCAGATTTATTTAATACCAGCTTGAAAAATAATGTATTTTTGCAGAGATTAACATATAGGGCAGTGAAAACAACTGAAATGTTGATATAGTTAAGCAAGGATAGTTATAATTCACTTAAATAAGTTTTCTTTGTAAACATTGTATAAAGATCTTTAAAATGTTGCCAAGAATTTCACATTTTCTTAATATAAGCTGTTAGAATTTGCTAACATTTGAAACATTTGTATGATCTGACAAAGTATATTGTTTCTGTGCAGTGTTTTGGATTCAATTCAAAGCTTGAGATGTTAGGATGTAGATGGAGCAGCTCCTAACTCCTAGAAACAGCTGTGTTTTGGGAGGTGCACAGCTGCAGCTGCTGGACCATCCTTAAAAAAGACCATTGTCTTTAGGAGTTGCAGGCAGGTGCTACATATATATATATGCTCATAGACACTTTAAATAACCATTTTGGAATTGGATCCTAATTATTTGATCCTTGAATTTGAAACTACATTGGTTTGTTGTCACCATCACCTATAGAGGTGACAACAAAAAGAATTGAATCCCCTCCTAGCATAAAGCTTTTCATGAAGGTGAATTTAGGTCACTTCACACAGGCCTATTAATTGAAAGGAACATAAGTTCAGTACTTTCCCAGATAGAAAATAGAAGATGTCTGTCCTTCCATCCATCCATCCATGATAAGGTCTCTGATTATTCTCCAGTTACCTTGAGAATAATAATTCAGAACCTAGAAATCACTGTTAACATTCCCCTTTTCAAGAAATCTATAACAACTAGTTGTTTAATTAAACAATTATTCCAGATTTGGGGGAGGGTCATTGCCATTTTCTTCATTTTCATGAAAGAGAAATATTTAATTTTGTACGCTATTGCTGCTTCTTTTTTTGACCAATTCTCAAGAACGACAGGCAGCAAAGAGGTACTAGAAGCACTCAGGCATTGGCTTTGATCTTAATTGTACTGTAAACCTTACTTAGAAAAGCTATGGGTGTATATACTATGGGAGAGGGTTCAACCCATGGGCTGGCTGTGCATGCACAGACCATGCCCACCCCAGCTCCACAAACGGGAAAAAACATCGCAAGATGTCACATGATGGCAACATGATACTGCGAGTTTGACACCCGTGAACTATGGTTTCCTGAAATCTTCTTAGTATTTTTCATTATGCTTCTCTTAATATCATCTATGAACCTATCTTTCTTTGTTAATATTTCTAATTGCCATCAGTTTTGCTCCACTTGTTTCTATTTGTAGTATGGATTGATCTTCTAGAAGACTATTTAACTAGAATAACAAGCTCAGCTTTAGCAACTGGCTTGTTTATTCACATACTGATTGAATTAAAAGTTGAAAGGAGTTCAGTTTTCAGTACTTGGCAAGTTTGGTACTCATGACTCAGTATTTTAATCTCCGAGGAAACAATTACAGAAACCGCTGCCATATTATTATAATTATTGAAACATTTACACCACTTCTCTGGGAGCTCAGAATATCTTCTGGTATAGTGAAATCACCAATAGTGAAATAAGTGTGCAATAAAAATGAAAGCCCATTACAAGATTAGTGTAACAGGCCTGCTTAAAAATAACAAGTTTAAAACACGTTCTGAATGTTTAAAACTTGTCCTTTGGCAGAGGTTTTCTGCAACAATTAGGTGATTTATCAAGGAAGTATGTGTCCAGGTGAAACTTAATTCACTCCGTTGAAGTGATGTCCCGGTGTTTGGAGGACGTGCGGGCCTGGATGGGAAGTAAAAATAAAATACAATAAATATAACACAATTAAAATTATATTAAATACTCCCCCCTGCGCTAAAACCAATATTAAAATTCCCAATTAAAAACTTTGCAACTAAGGCCGTTGGGCCAGAGTTAATGCGATCACTGGCCATCAGGGATGAACTATTAGCCCCTGTGGAAAGGGCCCACAACTTGGGTGTCCTCCTGGACTCCCGGCTGTCCATGGAGAAGCATGTAACAGCTGTGACCAGGGGGGCTTTTTACCAGGTTCGCCAGTTGCGTCCCTTTCTGGACCGGGACGCCCTCCGCACAATCACTCAAGCACTCGTGACATTCCGTCTAGACTACTGCAATGCTCTCTACATGGGGCTCCCCTTGAGGTGCACCCGAAGACTACAGCTAGTGCAGAATGCGGCTGCGCGGGGGATTCTGGGAGCCTCACGGCATTCCCATGTAACACCTCTCCTGCGCGAGCTGCACTGGCTGCCTGTGGCTTTCGGGTGCGCTTCAAGGTGTTGATAACCATCTTTAAAACGCTCCATGGCACAAAGCCTAGTTATTTGCGAGACCGTCTCCCGCCTCATACATCCCTTTGGCCGTTTCGCTCCCATAGAAAGGGACTTCTCCGGGTGTCGTCTGCTGGTCAATGTTGGTTGGCGACCCCCAGGGGGAGGGCCTTCTCTGTGGCGGGCCCAGCCCTCTGGAACGACCTACCCCCCGAACTCCAGACCACCACGGACCTCCGCCTCTTCCGCCAATGTCTGAAGACTCATTTTTTCCACCTAGCCGGCCTAGCCTAGTCCCGAGACCACCTTATAGACTGAATACCAAATTGTTTTAATTGGCTTTTAACTTCAGGGTAATTGTTTTGGGGATTTTTAGCACTTAAATTTAATCAGATTTTATTGTTGTACTTATTTATTATATGTCCGTTTTATTTATATGTCTGTATTTCCGTTCTTAATTCCCTGTGAACCGCCCTGAGTCCCTTCAGGGAGAGAGGCGCGGGATAAAAAATAAAATAAATAAAAAATAAATAAAATAATTCAGGGTTTCTTTGACCATGCTCTAAAGCTCTCCACTGAATCAGTTTAAAGAAGGCATGACACCATTGACATAGTTATGTAGTTTTCTTGGCAACAATATATAGAAATGATCTACTGTTGTCTTTTCCCCCATTTTTTTTTTACTTTCCAGTCTAATCTATATAATTTAGGATATTGTGGTGGTCTTCTATCCAGACTCAAATTAGAATTAAATTTTAGGATTTAAGATCCGTCCAGTTGAGTTAGATGCTCTTCAGACCACACTATCACAGATATTATATTTTTTTATGTGTATGTCACAGGTTCTTTTCAAACTCTACTCAGTTTAATTAACTCAAACTCAAAAGACAATTGGATATTTATACCTCCCTATAAGTGTTGGGAAGATATTTTATTTTGAAAGAAATATCCAAGATATAAAAGAGAAACATAGAAATATGTATGTGTGAGTTCTTTTTATGTCTATTTTCTTACACTAAATACTATTTGTATCACCATTTGTATACAGTATTCTCTAAACTGCCATATTTTTTGCTCCATAAGATGGTCGTGACCATAAAATGCACCTAGGTTTAGAGGAGGAAAACAAGAAAAAAACCTCTGTCTCCCAGTCCACCCACTTTTGGAAGGGATAAAAATGCCTTATGGAGCGAAAAATGCAGTATATACCTAGCAGCCTGCTCTTCCCCAGTGTACATCCACTTATGTCTCATATACATCAGTGAGCTTGAGATAGCTTTTCTGGGTGGGGCTTTAATGTTACGAGTATCATTTTATGATACTGTCAGCAAAAAAAGGGTACCTTTTTATAATAATGCCATCACAACCTGGTCTTTAGGTTGGTCTTTAATACAATAATGCTAATGTTTTCGTTTTAAAAGTTTTGATAAACCTTTTGTTAATGTGATTTTAATGACAAGACTAGTAATAATTGTAACTCTAAAAACAATTAACATTTTAAAAACAGTGTTGCCAAATGTTAATTAAAATAATTTTAAAAAGGATATGATGAAATGAAAAAGGATTATTTAGGTAAGGGGTGTGTGTACATATAAATTTAATATGTATGTGTATGTGTGTACTTGGGTGCACATGTGTACACATATACTTTTATTTATTTATTAAACTTATATGCTACTCTTCTTGCTATCAAACAATTTGGGCAGCTTCAGAGTTCCTTTAGTTTGTTCCTCAAGTTCATTAAAAACCTAGTGCCCATATTTATAGTTATTTAAGTCAGCACACTTGCTAAAATCTCTTTGGTTGATGTTGTTAGCCCATTTGATAATTTCCTGAGGCAGATAAAATACATTCAGAGCAGATTTTTGGAGGACTGTTTGCAGAAGCTTTAGGAACATAGACTGTCAAAAATTGCCTCCTTTTCTAATCTGTTTCTAGAGCAGTTTTTGAATCAGAAAACTTACACCTCTTAAGAAAGCAGTTCATATGATCAAGATGCTTCTAATACAAAATGTTGTAATCAAAATGATGATCCAATGTGGTTTAATCATGAAGCTGTTGAACTAGTACTGGGAAAAATAGATTCAAATAGCTTTGGGTTGACCTAACTCAGACAATTTCACAGAGTTTATTGTTGTAAGAAGGGGCGAAAAATAGTTTGGAACTTCTAAAAGAAATACCCAGGACGTACATCTTTCAAATAAATGCAGTTAAGGGAAGTAGTAATCCTCTTATATGATAGATGCAAGCTAAATATTGTGAGAGTCTTAGCCCGAAATATAGAATTATAGAATAACATAGTTTGACATGATCTTAGACTTAGTAGTCTTTTAATACTACTCCCAACTCAGACAGGAGACCTTATTCCATTCTGAATGAATGGCTGCCAATCGCTTCTTAAAACCTCCAGTGATGGAGCATTCATACCTGCTGGAGGCAAGCCATTCCACTGATTGTTATAATTGTCAGGAAAGTTCTGTTTAGAT
>JAPKID020007825.1:0-10121 GCA_026931265.2 Tropidonophis doriae
TTCTTACTATCACTGTTTTAGAGTTTGTTTGTGGTTTACAGCAACGTATCTCTTTACTGTCCGGTGAATTACACTATGCTGCATTTATTTGCTAACACTGGCTAAGGGACCAGAGTTCTAACACTGGTTCTGAAGCCAGAGTAGCTGACACACATCCTTATTCCCAAAACTTTCAGGAAGCTTTAGGTATCCGTGTTTCTTTTTTTTTTTTGTGGAACTTACGAAACTACCGCTGGCCACTTTAAATCGGCCCATAGCAACATTTTAAAGTTAATGTTTAGGTTTTGTGTCTCTATTAATGTTTTTGAGATAATCTTTTGCTGCCATTTGGAGAATCCAGCAATCACAATTATAGCTACATAAAGAGGGTAACAAAGAGGTTTTGTAATCTCTGCAGTTGGTTAGATTGAAGAAACAGATTTAATGAAGCCAACATTGGATGCCTGCAGATGTCTTGCTTTTCCCTTTTTATTGCACGGAATTCTACCAATAGGATGGCTCATTATGGCACTGTCTTGCCATGTTTTTACCATGTTTCTGAGTCACACATTGCAGAACTCTGGATGAAAATCATACTGCAATCAAATAGTTGTGTTGGGATTCCCATTTTGGCAGCCCTCGGCTGCTTCTGCTGCTTCTTGTTTTCAGCCTGTCTTTCCCTTAATAGGCACTCGGCTACTCAAGTTTTAGTTTGGGAACCAAATAGAGTTGCTTAAAATTAAACTTAAGGAGCTCCCACATACCAGTTGTCTCCTTTATGTACAAAAACCTATCAAGTATCTACATTGGAATCTTGGGGAAGAAAAGTTAAAAACAGTTTCTTGTGGAGCTGTGAGTTTTCAAGATGTGGAGAGCAATCTTGCATTATTGCAGGAGGAGATGGGGAGATGAAATACGCAAAGAGACTTGGATTGCTTGATATATTGAAGGGAGCAGTCAAGATTGGGGAGATCTCTCTTCCTGTAGTTTGGAGATTTTTTGGTTTTTAAGTTGCCCTCTTCCAGTCATTATGTAAAGGATCTCCTCCAGAGATGGTGTTGAGCTACATTTTCCTTATTGTACTAAATGCAGTGATTTGTGAAACCATCCCTATTTGCATGCAGTGACCTTTAAAACTTTGAGCCTTCTAGCATACTCTAGCTTAAGAACAGAACGGAACAGAATAGAATAGCAGAGTTGGAAGGGACCTTGGAGGTCCTCTAGTCCTACCCCTGCCTAGGCAGGAAACCCTACACCATTTCATACAAATGGCTCTCCGACATCTTCTTAAAAACTTCCAGTGTTGGAGCATTCACAACCTCTGGAGGCAAGATGTTCCATTAATTAATTGTTCCCACTGTCAGGAAATTTCTCCTCAGCTCCAAGCTGCTTCTCTCCTTGATTAGTTTCCACCCATTGCTTCTTGTTCTGCCCTCAGGCGCTTTGGAGAATAGTTTGATTCCCTCTTCTTTGGGGCAGCCCCTGAGATATTGGAACTCTGCTATCATGTCTTCCCCAGTCCTTGTTTTCATCAGACTAGACATACCCAGTTCCAGCAATCGTTCTTCATGTGTTTTAGCCTCCAGTCTCCTAATCCTCTTTGTTGTTCTTCTCTGCATTCTTCCTAGAGTCTCCACAGCTTTTTTTACATCATGGCGACCAAAATTGGATGCCGGATTCCAAGTGTGGAATACTTGAGTCCTGATGGTTTTCCTGCTGGATCTTTCTCATCACAGTTGCCTCTTTCAGGGTGAATAGGACCCTAACATCCATGTCTATGGGGGCCCTGAAAAATGCAGGGAGCCAATTATGTCGGCTTCCCTCTTTTCCAGTTCACTGACTTAACAGGAATTTGTCCGGTGCTCAATGTCTTGTAGCGACATGAATCTGGTTTTAGATAAAAGGAAAGAGGAAGGACTCTAGTCAGCTTCCATTCTGTCTGGACAACGGCTTCCAACTCTTCTGAAGTCAGCAAGGGATTTTCTTTCCCAGCAAGATTTTTCTCCCACCCTGAAGGTCCAGGGTCAGCTGCTTTGACGCAGGCCGGTGACTTTGCACAAGAGGTCCTTATGTGTTATTGATGGAATTCATTCTTGGCAGCAGCATCCCTTGGCCGTGCCCACTGACATAGTTGTGTGGTGCTTTTGAAGCTCTGATTCATTCAAACTTAGTAGTCATTCTAAGTGCCAAACGATTTTAAAAGAGTTAAAAATTGTACTCGAGCTTAGGGAGATGCTAAAAAACTGTGCCTGTATTTTTGAAAAAGTTCAAGAAGAAAATAGCCCACCGGATTTGCTGTTTAAAATCTTTGAAGATGGGACTTATTTTTCTAAGTAGATTTTAGCATCGTGAGTCACTAAGGCTGAATTTAGTCTCAGTTGAGGTGAACATCCTCCGTACCACCACTACCCTTTATTATTATTATTTTTTTTGGGGGGGGGACGGACGGGCTCAGCTCTTTTGCATAGAAGGTGATGGAAGTTAACTGGCCAGTAGCACAGATGTGTGTTTCACCAATTTAACCCTAGCCATGTAGCAGTGTGTGTAAACATCCTACACTCTCAGCTGTGACTTTGTGGTGGCTGGGAGAAGGTTGTTTACGCCTCCTGGCATGGACTGATCCTCTCAGAAATTGTAACCCCTCCTTATGACTGGTGGGACTCAAAATGTGTGCACATGGCTCCAAGCTTATCCTCTCACAGTTCTGTTTCCCAGCTTATCGTTTGGAGGGAGGCAGAGACCCAGGAAAGGTAGGTGGGGAGAGGTCTTGATGGGAGAATTTGGGTAGCCACACACGCTACCCACTTAAGGTATAAAGTGCTCCAGTTGTGCTGCAGTAGTCATTGTGCCACGGTCTCCTTCTTACCTCTTTCTGTGCTATGAGTACATTTTATTGTTTGCTTTCATAATCTGCCCCAAGGACCCCAGATGCAGGGAGCCCTTGACTTAAGGAGAATTGGGGCCAGAATTTCCATTGGAGAGCAAGGCAGTTGTTAAGTGGGTCAACGACTGATCTTGCAACCTTTTTTTTGGTCACAGCTGTTAAGTGAATCACTGCAGTTGTTACCTGAATCACATGGTCATTGAGCAAATCAGCTTCCCCCATTGACTTGGCTTATGAGGAGCTGACTGGGAACACCACAAATGGTGATCGCATGTCCCTGGGATGCTACAGCAATCATAAATAAAGGCCAGTTGCCAAGTGCCCGAATTTTGATCATGTGATTGTGGGGAATAGTTGTAAATGCAAGCACTACTCAAGTCACTTTTTCCCTTCAGTGCTGTTATAATTTGAAGCAGTCGCTAAACGAATGGTTGTAAATGGAGTACTACCTGTAGTTTCAAATCTCACTTAAATAAGCCAATGGCGTCCTTCATCTGCTTGTTGGCCTCCCTGCTAATAATGCCTCTTTCCTTTCATCGGCCTGGAAAGCTTTTCCCCCAAAGAAGCAGGCCTTGTTCACTCTTGGAGGCTGCTTGTCTTTCAAGGAAATTCAGCCAACAGACCCGAAGACTCTCTGAAGATGGGAGTAAGTAAAACAGGCAGGACAGAGAAGCAGTACTACTCGGAGGGGAAGCAAATCGTAACATTTGTATACCTCTAATGCTGATTTTTCCACACTTGTTTACATGTCTGCTGGAACCCCGTGTTTCAGGCTTGGTTTACCGTGTCTGACCACCTTCTTCTCCATTGTCATAGGAGGAGGTCCGCCAGGCTGTGACTCCAGCAGAGCCCGTCCAGTACTACTTCACTCTGGCCCAGCAGCCAGCAGCTGTCCAAGTCCAGGGCCAGCAGACGGGCCAGCAGACAACCACATCCACAACCACAATCCAGCCCGGGCAGATTATCATTGCCCAACCTCAGCAAGGGCAGGTTGGTATGCAAGCCTTGTGTGGCTCTTGCACGCTGAATTTGGAGAGCAGGTGGAAAATGGCATCGGGTGCCCTCCGATTTGCGAAGGAGATGTGGGCTGAGATCAAGGCAGAGTGTTAAAATTAAGAAAATGCAATACGTTACATTGGGATATCTTGTGGCATTCAAACAAACCAAAAACTCCCCAATGTACTGTGACTTAATATATAGAGACCAGGTTCTTCTGTGGTTGCATTCCTACAGTGTGCCGAATCGCAAAATACCCAGCCTTGTTTTAAGCTAGCCCTTAGCAAATAGCATTTAGACTTATATACCACTCCATAGTTCTTTACAGCCCTCTCTAAGCAGTTTACAGAGTTAGCCGATTGCCCCCAACAATCTAGGTCCCCATTTTACTGACCTGGGAAGAATGGAAGGCTGAGTCAACCTTGAGCCTGGGGAGATTCGATCTGCTGAACTGCTGGCAGCCGGTGATCAGCAGAAGTAGCCTGCAGTACTGCACTCTTAACCACTGTGCCGCTGCGGTTCCTTAGTGTATAAGGACCAACCTCATGATGTTGGCAAAACTGCAAAGCCTTAAGATTCAAGTCAACTGCTTAGACTTGCAGATGGAAGAACTGCCCAGTGAGGATGAGGATGGGGATGGAAGTAGGATCAGGTTTCTCACTGCCTTCCTAAGTGAGAAGCAGAGAACGAAGACGGCGTTTGCTGCAGACCTTGTTCTCCCTCCCCGGTCATTTTGGCTGAGACTACATGGAATTAGAGTTCTAGCAACTTCTGTCTACCCCTATGTTGTCCATGTCTCCTGTAGTTTAGTTGTTGAAGCAGATCCATAGGCTGTACCTATGGTACACCAGTGAGGAGAAACCGGTGCGCTCTTCATTAACGCTGACAGTCACTTTGGAACAGGCAATCCTGGCTGCTATTTCACAAGGTCAGACTGGAGCTTCCTTTTCATTTCATTCAAGCCCATCTTTGGCTGTGGAAGCTCTGTAGAAGATTGTTTGGCCACTACGATTGCTTGCCAAGGTTGTTCTCAAGGGGAAAAAATGGAGCAGTGTCTTGGATGCCACCTTGAAACACCGAAGGAAGGACAGGACATACTTTGAATTTTAAAAGAACGCTTTCGTAGATTTTCATGGGTGTAGGTATGCTGGTATTGTTTGGTTTGGGTTTTTCCCGTGTAAAATTAAAGGTGTTTTTGCAACGTTTCGGCAAGATCTCACTTGCCATCTTCGGGCTTCGGTTTGCGATCGAATATTTACATATT
The DNA here is from genome assembly GCA_026931265.2 of Tropidonophis doriae. Taxonomy (NCBI): domain Eukaryota; kingdom Metazoa; phylum Chordata; class Lepidosauria; order Squamata; family Natricidae; genus Tropidonophis; species Tropidonophis doriae. The sequence continues at coordinate 5,124 of JAPKID020007825.1, forward strand.
TCTGAACGGCCGATCTCCCTCAAGCGATCTGCACCAGCGCAATGACACAATCAGAAGGGGAGGGGGGGAAGTTTCATTTTCTTTGCTTGACATTCACGCACACATATTCCTGCATGATCAGCCCAGGCCTCTCCTCCCTACTCTCCCTCACTGCTTCAACATCCTCCCTCTCAGAAAATGAGTCACCATTCAGATATCACAGCCTTCTCCAACTCAAAGTCCCTTGGCTGCATTGAGACATCTAGCCTAGCAACTATCTGGAGGCTACTAGACCATACCTCCAAAATCTTTCTTGCTTTCTCCCTCTCTCTCCCTCTCTCTGTTTCTCTCTCTCTCTCCCTCTCTCTCTCTCCCAGCTGATGTTTGTGTTCAAAATTCCTGGCCTTAACTCCCCAATTTGACACATGCCTGACATGGGCAAGCAACCATTCTTATTCCCTGGTGTCCGTGTGGCTGCTTGGAAGAATGTAAAAGGAGAAGGCGAGAATCTGTAGCTCATTGGACAGGTTGCTTCTCAACACAATTTCTTCCATGATGATTGATATATTAACCCACGTAAGAGATTTTAAACAGAGGGAAAAAAATCCTTATCATAATAAAAACATCTCAACAGGCGACTCCTTAGTCTACGGCAGCGGTTCTCAACCTGTGGGTCGCGACCCCTTTAGGGGTCGAACGACCCTTTCACAGAGGTCGCCTAAGACCGTCAGAAAACACATATTTTCTATGGTCTTAGGAACCGACATACCAATGTTATGGTTGGGGGTCACCACAACGTGAGGAACTGTATTAAAGGATTATGGCATTGGGAAGGTTGAGAACCACTTCTCTACGGAGACAGTATTAAGGAGGTTAATTGTATGAGTGCAAAAAACTGCTTTATTTTTTGAACTGGGTGATTCCCGAGGTTATAATGAAAGCCTTCCTTCGTGGCGGTTTACGATGAAGATTACAGATGTTCAAATATGCATAATGTAAATCAGTGGTGGGATTCAGCCAGTTCGCACCTATTCAGGAGAACCGGTTGTTAACTTTCTCAGCAGTTTTAAGAACCGGTTGTTGGAAGAAATCTTATTTTGTTTTTTCCATTTTACAGGGCTAATCCTGGCAGGAAGGAAACATTCTGGTTTTTTTCTAGCCTAATCTTTATTGCCTTGCTTACAGAAACTGCCTCTCTGGTTAACCCTTATTACATTGTAATAGCTAAGGCAAAGCACCCATCGACTTGAGTGATGTTGAGTTGGCCACGCCCACCCAGTCACATGGCCACTGAGTCACGCCTACCCAGCTGGTCATTAGGACAGAGAACTGGTTGTTAAATTATTTGCATCCCACCACTGGTTCACAGTGGCAGCCTTCAGATGCGTTGGGAGAAATGGTACTGCATTGTATCTGGGATTGCAGAAATACCATCCCACGGAAACATAAACTGAGTTTTGAAGGAGACACCAACAACCATAGAAAAAGAAAGGGAGAGAGGAAGAGAGAATGAAAAGAAGACAAGTGAAAGAAGAAAGAAATAAGGAGAAGAGGATGGAAGGGAGAGGAAGAGAAGGAGAGAGGGTAGGAAGGGGAAGAGGAAGAGTAGGAGTAGGGGAAAGGTAAGCGAAGAAAGAAGGAGAAGGAGAGGAGGAAGGAAGGAAGGAAGTAGAGAAGGGAGGGAAGGAGAAAAGAAAGGGAAAATAAGGTGGTATTACAACAGGAGGAAGGTGTTGAGTTTGAAGAAGGGTTCGGAAACGGAATCGGTTCAGCTCATTTATTTGGAAAGTGACTTCAGCTCTACATGCAGCGATTCAAAGAACCCGCGCAAAAGCAACTCCTTATATACACTTGGCTGGCCGGGAGCCCGGCAGCCTGATTCGCTATTCAGCCGGCCGCGTCTCGGCCAATCAGACGCGGCGGCCGGAAAACCTGGCAGCCGGATTCGCTAATGCAGCCGGCTGCGTCTCGGCCAATCAGGCGCAGCGGCCGGAAGCCCGGCAGCCTGATTCGCTATTGCAACCGGCTGCGTCTCAGCCAATCAGACGCGGCGGCGGTTGGACTTGAAATCGGCCATGAGGACTCAACAGAAGGGATGGTAAATAAAGCAACCCAAACGGTATATTATAACCTATTAAATGAAAATAATAAATATATAGGAATGACAAATGTAGAGAAGAATAAGAATTATGTGAATGTATACTTAAAATGGTACGTAAGAGAATTTAAAAAATAATATTTCAAAAGATGTGTTGGGAGCTACAATGATCAGAACCCTAAGAACTCTAGCAGTGAGGGTGAACTTTGGCTCCCCAAGCTTGTGGGTTGGTTTCCAAATGTTTCGTTACCAGGCTAGGTAACATCTTCAGTAGGGGTGGGTTCTTGCTGCTGCTACTGCCGGTTTGCTCAGGGATGTGCTGCAGGCATGCGCGCACATGCGCAGTACTACAAAAATGCTTCTGCATATGCGCAAAAACAAAAAACAAGATGGCGGCACCTAGGGTGCCACCAATAGAACAGGTTTGGGGGCGTGGCTGGCCGAATTACTACCTAGACGGCCAAACTAGTAGGAACCCACCTCTGATCAGCAGTGTTTAGGGCAGACGGTGTCAAACTCAAGGCCCGAGGGCTGGATTCGGTTGCCCTGGAAACAGCAGTCTGCAGTGCCTATGCCAGTCAAAATGGAGCTTGGGAGAGCCACATGCAGACCCAGTGCCACCTCTTGGTACCCTAAGTCAGTTGGGCCTTACCTACCCTGGGTGTTGGGAGGCAATGTTGCAAGCCCCCAGGGTGAAACTCCAGTTAGAGTCCAATGGCATTGTGGAGGATGAAACCTCAGAATTCCTGAGGCTGTGTTAATTAGGAATTCTGGGAACTGAAATTCCCAGCAGATGTATATACTAGAGCCCCCAAATTAGGGAGACCTGAAATACAGAAAGTCTTTAAACAAAGAGCTAACCTTTGGAAATTCTCCAACAGAAAAGAAAACGGTAATTAGATGTTGATTTTATTTGAACCGTGTCATTTTCAATTCCCCCGAAGGGGGCTTTGGAGATTAAGCCCAAGAATTTTGTAACTATTCCACAAAGCTGTGTTAACAATCAGGATTTGTGGTACTGATTTTCAAAGACTTGAATTAGTTACCCAGTAAAGACTCCTTTGGAAGTATGAGGAATAGACACTGGGTAGTAGGTTATCTCTCCAGAACCAGTTTACTAGCTGGGGAATTCTGGGAGTTGAAGTCCACAAGTTGGATATCTTGTTCTAGATAATATCCTAGAAAGGATAAAATAATTGCAATATCATCTACCAACAGAGGTGGTATTCACCCGGTTCGGACCAGTTTGCTCGAACTGGTAGTGGAAATCGTGGGTGGGCCCCCACCCCTCCCATTCAGCCGCGACTCTATGCCTTCCTATTTAGGCATGTTTTTGAGGTGGGGCAAATGCACAGAAGGTGCACATGAGAGCAAAGCATATGCGCGGAAGTCCAGGTGCATACGTGAAAGGCACCAATGTGCCTGCTTTGCACACATGTGTGCACAAAGTGGAGGCACACGGGTGGGGCAAACCGGTGATAACAAAATGTGCAACTCACTGCTGTCTACCAGGTTGCTGTGCAAAAAGCACAATGGTTAGAGTCAAGTACCATAATTTTTGGAGTATAAGATGCACCAAGATTTTGAAGAGGCAATTTTTTAAAAAAAGTTCTTGCACTCTGCAGACCTCCCAAAAATGGCCCGTTTTTCGCAAAAATGGCCTCCTTTTTTGTCAAGAAAAAAGGGCATGAATAGCCTTTAGGAGGCTAGTAGAGTGCTCCTGGGGGATAGGCCCCCTCCAAATGAGCAAAAAACAGCCTGTTTTTCATGAAAACAGGCCCATTTTGTGTACAAGAAATGGCATGCATAGCCTTTAGGAGGCTTATAGAATGCTCCTAGGGGCTGGAAGGCAAAATTGAGCAAAAACGGCCCATTTTTCGCTCATTTCTGCCCTCCCCAGCCCCCAGGAGCACTCTGGAAGCTTCCTAAAGCCTATGCATGGCCATTTTGGTGAAAGGGGTAGGGTTTCAGGAGGCCAGAAATGCTGTATTCAGTGTATAAGATGCACCCAGATGTTCAGCCTCTTTATTTGAGGGGAAAAGGTACATTTTATACTCCGAAAAGTATGGTATTCTGCTTCGGTCTGATCATATGTGTGAAATTATGTATATTCAAATCTGTGTTTTCTTGAAGGTTGAATCAAAACGAATGTGTTTTGCATTCCTAATCAATTATAAATGAACCCTCCAGCAAGCAGGGCAACTCCAAATGTATGCAAGTACTTATTCATGCATGGCTCCCAATAGGGACCACATTTAACACAGGAAGATTATATGGCCATTTTCACCTCGTTCTGCAGAAGACTTCTGCCACTGTGAAGAGGAAGGAAGCTCAGCTCCCAAAACTGGCAGAGATGTAGCTGGCACTATTGTAAGTAAATAAACAAGCATCACGTCTATTAATCAGAATAAATATCTTCACATGTTTGTTGTAGCAGGAGCCCAATTTCAGAACAGACAGGTCTTATTGGAATATGTGTGAATGCACTTCCTTGAAAGGAGTACAGTATATTTATGTGGGGACCATCTCTTCAGAAAGTAGATTGAAAACACCCTGGATTAGATCAAGGAAACAATTTTAAAGGCTAAACTCTCAGGTGCAAATAATCAGGAGTGTTTGCCAAGTTCAAATCACAGGAGAGTTTATTATTTCAAAGCTAAATTGGCGCTCGATAAGGATCAACAGAATTCCAGGGGGACTTTGGTCTCATGTGGCAACGCACGGATTCCAAACTGACGGCATCCTTAATTCTGCCTTCCCGCTGAGCTTTTTCTTTTCCTACACAAAGGAAGCACATTATATATTGGAACGACCTACCCCCTGATATTAGAACTACCACGGACTTCCGCTCCTTCCGCCAGAAACTTAAGACCTATTTGTTCCAACAAGCCGGCTTGGCCTAACTTTATGCTTCTTGCCCC
>JAPKID020007826.1:0-10121 GCA_026931265.2 Tropidonophis doriae
GTGAATTGTACATAGTACAGTATTTGCTGATTTCTCTTACACACACACACACACACACACACACACACACACACACACACAGAGTATTGGATGCTACTGTATTTTCCAACTTTTATGTGGACAGAAAATTTGTAAATAAATATAGTAAGTCATTCAGTGTTTGGGTCAGTTATCAGTACCATACACAAAGTTCTTTGATTACAATGTGTACCCAAAGATAGGGAATTCACATTAAGGCCTTGGTGTTACAATATACTTGCTTTCCATTTCTCTTTATTATAGAGAATCTTGTAATCAAATGCCGTTCCACCCAAAACAAATAAATGTACAGATAGAAATACAATATCTGAAAAAAAGTGATAGTACAATCTAGTTCTCTAATATTTAATTTTCTAAATGAAACAGTTTATGTGACAGGTGTTCTTATTTTTTTCATATTTAACATGGCCAAGTTGGATGGAAAACTGTCCATTCTGGACTCAAGTTGTGCGGATGCTCACAGATAGAGAGCTAATGTGAAGGACTACAGTGAGGTGGCAGTTTCCTAGGAAGTAGGGAGCATATAAAAAAAAGGTGGGGGGGAGGCAAGAGGCAGCATAGTCTGGAGATGGATAGGACACTGAGAAAGAATTCAGGTAATCCAGTTCCTAGTTAGGCTAGTTAGTAAGTATTTAGTCTGGAAAAATTCTGTCTAGTGTGTGTAAGCAAATAAAGAACTGAACTGTTCCACAACATTTTTGCACTTAGCCTAAAAGAAGTTTACATCAAGATTTTAAAAACTGCATTTTGCCCTCAGCTACTTTTCTGAAACTAATAATAATAAAAGTTATTGGATTGCATCCAGTTAGTTGCGCAAGTCTAATTCATTTCAAGTGGTCAGGTCCATTAATTTCAACACATGTCCCATTTATTCAGTGGGTTTCAAATGAGATCTAATTCACTGTCCAACTTTCATGCCAAATACTTCCTTTTGACAAAAGTATATTTCTGGAAGGGGTGTTTGTTCCCCTGCTTCCTTCTCTTCAGATGTACACACAATGTGATTAATGTTGATTCCCTGTGTTCTGGGGATTTAATGTTAAAAGGATTTTTTTTTGCATGATTTCCTATGTTTGGCTTTGCCACATCTGTTGTGTGCTAGAACTCATTTTCTCAGCTAGAATTTTGGCCAAAAAAATTACTTAAGCAATTTTGAAGCAATTGTGCATTTTCAAGTTTTGATTTCAGTTTAGTTCAATATGCTAATTCTGAATTATCATCTGTCTACTGTAATTCATTAGACTTTCCAGATGATGTATGTGTGATTGCACTTTTTGCTTGCTACTAATGGATGCAATAGTTGCAGGCAATTCAATAAATTACAGAAGAAATCTTCCAGAATCCTTACATAATTATATATTTCTCACTGTCGGAGATTAAAGTGTAATTAAAAAGTTCTGGGAAAGGAATATTAGGAACACATTGACTGACATAACAACAAGAACAACATGACAGCCAGTTTAGTTTGTTGGTTTAAGGCACCAGGCTAAAAACCAGTAGACTCTGTGTTCTGTTTCTGCCTTAGACATGAAAGCTGGTTGGTGACTTTGGGCCAGTCATTCTCTCTGAGCCCATGAGGTCAGGCGCTGATGACCAGTCAGTCAGCCAGTTGCTGTTGCAACCAATGGATCAACACTTGATTGACCTCCGCCACCAAACAACAACAACAAAAAACAGTGGCCCCTGCTTTTGTGGGGAAATGCTAGGAAGAAAGATGTGTGCATATTTGGAGTGTATTTCTCTATAGAGATAACCTTATGAGCAAAGCTCTTTAAAACTGCTGTATATCATTACTGAACTTTGGACATGACACAAGTAGTTGGCTAACTAAACATCTTGAATCAGATTGGTCACTGCATGGACAAATACCATCCAAACATCTATGACACTATGTTCTAGCTCCTCTAGTATCAATCCTGTAATCTCTTGGGTCCTAGCTATCTGTTCCTATTATCTGTTTGTTTTCTTCTTATTCACTTTTCTGTTACAAATTTCTGTGTTTCCTTCTCATTCACTTTAAAGATTCCTCAAAAAATCAGATATCCAAACATTCCTGTTAGCCCTAATAAATTCCTCATTTGGGCATGAAGTGAATATAGCAAAATCAACATTTGTTCCTATGTTGTTTTGTTCTTTCTAGTATCCATTTTAGGTTAGCAATTTGATCTTGTATTCTTTTGCCTTTTCTGAAACTTGCCTGTTAATTTGACATCTCTCTCTCTCACCCCTCTCTCTAACTTATTCTATTCTTTGTAAAATCTTAAGAGCAAAACCTTGATGAGAGAAATTAGTGTCGTGGTTTGATAATTCACACATTTTTCTTTCATTTTGGTTTTTGAGTATAGAATATATTTAGTATACTTTGAATATTTTCATTCTCTATCCACACGATCTTTATGCATGTTTGTTGAAATAAAGCTATTAGTTTAACTTTTATGGCTTTATACAATATTTCAGTGTTTTCTCATGTAACAACTTATTTATGTCCTGTTGTAAAGTTCTTTTAAATCATCTTTCCTTAACCTATTATCTCTTTATAGTAATAATAATACCACCTCTACTATTTATTATTGCATTGATTCCTCTGAACAATACTGATCAAGTCAGGTTATGGTTAACAAACACTAAAAAAACTTCTGCCAGACTCTCCCACATCATTTACATGATGATGTGAAGCTGAATAGATAACACCATCTGAATTGGAATCTGTCTGAATATACAACCAAGGTATTGCAATGGAATTTGGACTGGACAAATGTGCCACCCTTACAATAAAGGGGGGAAAACTGAAGGAATCAATATACACTATGAAAATAAAATCAAGAGTCTGGATGAAGACAATCACTACCAATACTTGGTCATTTTTCAGGCTGACAGCATCAAGCAGACTGAAGTCAAGAAGAAGGTTAATACCATATTTTTCACTCCATAAGATGCACCTGACCATAAGATGCACTTAGATTTAGAGGGGGAAAAAAAGAAGAAAAATATCAGGCGGAGCCTGAGAAGACCACAAATAGATGTCTTCCCAGCTCTGCCTGTTGACTGTGGAAAAGAAGAGGTGGGCAATGACAAAGACACAAGAGGCAGGGTTCAGCTCTGTAAAAGGACTCCATCACAGTGGCCCAGCTGCTATTCATGAAAGAATTTCCACCCTTTTTTTGGGAGGGTGGGAATTGCATCTGATGGAGCAAAAAATATGGTACATAATCAGAGTGGAGATTTCAAAGTTCAAAGTTGGTGAAGGAAATACTATCAAAGCAATTAACACCTGGACAGTTCTAGTCCTTAGATATACAGCTGGAATAGTGGACTGGCCTCAAGCAGAATTAAAAGCCTTGAATAAGAAAACAAATGGCAATCACATCATTCATTCACACAATGGTGTACTTACCAAGGAGTGGAAGTGGAGATAAAATATTACAAGTATACCAGACAATTTAAGGTGGGGGGGGGGGAGAATATAAGAAGAAAATTTGAAGGATAGTGAAGAAGAGTTACTGAAATTAGTACATCAAGAAGGTGTACCAGAGAAACTGGCTTACAGGAAAGACTTAAGTGAAGAATAGAAAAGAGATATGGCAAGGCAAAGTATTCTATAGACACACATACATGCAGAGGAGATGACAAGATCTAGCAATGGCGAAGAGCAGGAAAGAGACAGAGGGGTTAATTCTGGCTACACAAGACAAAGCCTTAAGAACAAATTCATATAAAGCCAGAATTCAGAATACAGCAACAGACGGTAAATGACGCCTCTGCAAAGAAGCTGAAGAAATAGTTGATCACCTAGTTAGCTGTTGCAAGAAGGTCACAAAGATGAACTACAAACAACGACATGAGAAAGTAGCAACAATGGTACATTGGAATATTTGCATGGTATTGTTAATAAACAATTGTAATATTTATTTAATATTATTAAACAAGAATATCAGCCTATCCCAGGTCATTCGGAAAGACTTGATATGTGGCAAAAAATGCCAAATTCCACCCAAAATCTGACTGACTGACCAGCCATAATAATAGTATGCTGCCTTACTCCCAGTAAGTCTAGGTGGTTTATAGTTGTTAAAAAACTTAAAACCAAAAATAGTTTCAATAACACACAAGACAAATCAACAAGGATGACAAAGAAAATAACCCCAGAGGGAAACGGAAAAAAAAAGAAAGGGGCATCAGTCATCCTCTCCAAAGGCCTGGACGAAGAACCAAATCTTCAGGACTTTTTGAAGTAGGGTGGGATCCATTCCTATCTTGGAAATCTTAATCCAGAAGGCAAGCTTCTGTCTGCTACAGAGCAAGATCCAGAAAATGACATTGTTTAATTGATGGAACTTAGAATGGGTCAACTGGTATTCAGCAGGTTCTGACCAGTTCTGCTGGAGAACCAGTAGCAGAAATTTTGACAGAACCGATAAATACCACCTCTTACTAGCCCTGCTCCCATCTATTCTCTGCCTCTCGAGTCCCAGCTGATCTGGAGGGAATGGGGATTTTGCAGTAACCTTCCTCTGCCACACCCAAAAAGCCATGCTCACCAAGCCACGCCCACAGAACTGGTAGAAAAAAAAAATTGAATCCCACCACTAGTCAACTCAGTTCAAACCAACCAGTTACTAGAAACAGATATCTAAATTACTATTCATACAGATTTCAGTATATTTCTATCTCTTACTGATTTTTCATCTGAATCTTTCAGTGGTTTCTGTTGAATCTTCGTATAAAGAATGAAACTAACAGTGGTTCCCAGGATATAGAGAAATGATGCGTCAACATAGACTGCATGGCTTCCAAAGCCATAAAGAGATTTAAACTTTGCATATTGTAGAGGGCAACGTGTGTGTGTGCGTGTGTGTGTGTGTAATCTATCTCGTATAATGTATGTATATGTTTGTGTGTGTATATGTGTGTGTGTGTATAATATAATGTGTATAGCTAATGTTTCACAACAACCTGTTACGAGGCCCCCTTGTGGGAGGAAACATACTGTTTCCTTTCCTGCCTTTCGGCTCATCCTAGAGTCCATCCAGACAGCGAAGACCAAGGATTACGTTTATAATATTTTAAATATGTGTGTTAGTATTATGAGCTGATCAATGTTAGTATTAGTATTATTGTTAGTATTATTGATCAGCTCATAATACTAACAAATATAATGTGTAATGTATACATTATATAATGTATATCTTGTCAGCAGTAAAAAGATTAATTTAGATTAATTTACTTCTTTGAGTTGTATTTGGGAGATTCTGTTGAATAAAAGTTGACCATCACATTTTTATTTTTTTTGGGTGAGAAAACAAATCTCACATAGCCCCTTTTTGGAAGTCTTTAAAACAGCTGTATTTTCCTACAGGCTCTCACAACTGGTCTTTTGCAGAGGCAGTACAGTCCCAAACAGTGCTACGTGTATGCATGTTCTTACACATACTGGAGCAGCTAATTACCTTTGAATCGTAAGGGCTGTCAGCTGTCCTGCTAAACCACATAGGGAATAAGATCAGATGAGCTCAATTGGTAAGGCTACATTAACAGAATCTTGCAAAACTGAAAGTACAGACTTCCAACCCGTTAGACCCATTAGGATGAATCCTTTCTCAGTTTGTTTCTTTGAGGGTTAACTGACTGGGGGCTAGGACCTCTCTTGTCTGATAGTTTCCTAGACAGCATCTCCTTTTCCTTTTCTTCAAGATTATCCATGTATTCCATTACAAGGACTGCACAACCCTAAAGATTGCTCTGATTTTCTAAGTTCTGTATGCTTTTGCCCTTGTTTCTATTAGTGTAGCCAATAGGTAAGAGATGATATTTGTTAAAGAGTATTGTTAAAGTTATCTATTTCAGTAATGCAATGTTGAGGCATCGCGCAATATTTTACAATCCCCTGAACCTTAGTTATTTTCGATTTTAATACATTATATATTTCTGAAAATGGACTCAATTTTCAAGAGTAGGTCTTCATTTAGATTCCTTTATTACTTGGCAGATACTGTTATTTATTAGTGTATATCTATTTCCTGAGTAGCCCACACACTGAAACTGCCTTTGAAAGCCCACACTACCTAAAGGGCAAAGACGATGAGGCTCTCTTTAGGAAAATGTTTCTAAAGAATCTTCGTGTGCAGAATTTTAAGTTCTTCCCAGTCTTGGGTGGTTCTCTTTGTGAAATTGGAGCATAGCCAGTGGCATAAAAAGGTGTATGACATTCTCGCTTGTGAAAATACTCTGCGCTCAGAACAGCTGAGACACTGGCTCCAGGACAGAAGCTCTTGGCAGGGGACTTGGTGAGGGAATTGGGAGAGCTGAAAAAGAAGTGTTTGACCCTTACTTGGCTATGTGTGCTTCTCTATAAGTGTGCCTCTTTTTCCCTTTGAAGGAAAGATTATAGGAAAAGGTTATAGTGTAGTCCTGCTCTTTTTATATAATGACTGTTGCTTCCAGAAACTAAAAGAACAATGAAACCGAACCCTCTATAACTTTTCTTTAGTGCTAGCAAGCTTTTAAAAATTAACTGCCTTCTACTGGGGGGATCATTTGCTTTCATTTAAATTAACAAAGTCGGAAGGGACCTTGTAGGTCATCTAGTTCACCACCACCCTGCCCATGCAGGAGACCCTACACCAGGGATGGCGAACCTATGGCACGGGTGCCACAGGTGGCACGTGGAACCATTTATTAGGGCACGCGAGGCATTGCCCTGTCAGTTCCAGTGCGCATGTGTGCGCTGGCCAGCTGATTTAGGCCTTCTTTTGAGGTCGTTTTTCGCCCTCTGGAGGCTTTAGGGAAGCTCCCGAAGCCCCTGGAGGTGGGCAAGGGCGGCTGTTTTCATGCTCCCCAGGCTCCTAGAAAGGCAGTGGGTCACACACATAGCATTATGGGTGTGGCACGCTCACCTACGACCCCCCCCCCTGTGCTCCCCCTGCTTTTGGCACACGAGCCAAAAAAGGTTAGCCATCACTGCCCTACACCATTTCTGACAAATGGCAATCCAATCTCTTCTTGAAAGCCTCCAGTGATGAAGCTCCCACAACTTCTGTTCCATTGATTGATTGTTCTCACTGTCAGAAAATTCCCCTTATTTCTAGTTTGAACATCTTGATCAGTTTCCATCTATTATTTCTTGTCTGGCCTTCAGGTGCCTTGGAAAATAGCTTGAACCCTTCCTCTCTGTGGCAGCCCCTCAAATATTGGAACACTGCTATCATGTCTCCTCTGGTCCTTCTCTTCCCTAGACTAGCCATGCCCAGTTCCTGTAACTGTTCTTCAAGTTTTTGTCTCCAGTCCCCTAATCATCCTGCTTGCTCATTTCTGCACTTTTTCTAGAATCGCAAACATCTTTTTTATAGTGCAGAGACCAAAACTGGATGCAGTACTCTAGGTGTGGTCTTACTAAGGATTTATCAAGTGGTATTAGTACTTCACTTGATCTTGATTGTATCTCTCTGTTAATGCAGTTTAGGATTGCATTGGAATTTTTGGCTGCTGCTACACACTGCTCATATTTAGCTGGCTGTCCACTAAGGTGCTAACAACCATCTTCAAAGCGCTCCATGGCTCGGGGCCCAGTTACATGCGAGACCGCCTCTTGCCCCATACATCCCTGCAACCGATCCGCTCCCACAGGGAGGGTCTTCTCCGGGTGCCAACGGCTCGACAATGTCGGCTGGTGACACCCAGGGGGAGAGCCTTCTCTGTGGAGGGTCCCACCCTTTGGAACAACCTGCCCCCCGAATTACAAACCACCTCGGACCTCCGCCTGTTCCGCCAACGTCTGAAAGCCTTGTTATTCCAACCAGCCGGCCTAGGATAACCCCCCGATACTGAGTTTTTAGTATGTAAATGTTTAGTTGGGTTTTAAAAAGAAATGGGTTTTAGCATGGGAATTTATTTAATAACTTTTTAAGGTATTTATGTTGCTTTTGTATTGTTTTTATGATTGCCTGTGCGCCGCCCTGGGTCCTTTCCAGGAGAAAGGCGGGATAGAAATCCAATAAATAAATAAACAAACAAACAAATAAATAAATAAATTATAGTCCGAAAAATACAGCAACATGGTTATGCATTCCAATTCCAATCCAGCCCCATAAAAAGAAAGGGAAAAGAATCAATATTCATTGTTAATAAGATCATACAAATGGTCTTACAGCAGCGCTTTCCCTAACTAAACAGGACTTTTATTTATATTTTCTCTCTCCTTGCCTTGACAATAGAAAAGAGGCAGGCTGCACATTTCAACCGTCTGTTCCAATGCATAATAAAACCTTTGCACAGACTGCCGTATTATCATTCTGTTTTCTATCTATATTTTTAAGTGTGGTCATACATCCTCACACCATCCCGGAAACCACTCATCACTGACAAGAATAATCTTTTCCTCCATTTAAAGCATAGCTCGGAAGGCTTTCGGTCAATAAATGAACAATCATGTCTAAATCTTCAAATGGAACCAATTGTTGACATAGCAAAATAAAATAGACCGAGAGGCAGTTCATAAGTTGGATTGCTTCAGATTGAATTTGTAATAGCCCGTCAGTGTCTTCAGCTTTTTGGAAGGTGAGCAAAATCTTCCATATCACCAGTTCTGTCTGGGGAATGTTTTAAAGCGGAAGGTTTTGGGGGTTTTTTATAAACAGATAAATTTTACAAAAGTGGTCCCTAGAACTCACAGGAGGTTTCTGATGGCTACGTTTTTCATACCTGGTTTGAAGCTGCCAATTATTATTACGTCTACCACCAATTACGCTGGTTTCTATTTCCAATTCAATCTAGGTCACCGATTATATTACACATTTGGCTCATTTATGAGAGCTCAATATGTCAAGCTGTGTACAATTACTAAAAGGGACACGTTTTCATGTTAATCAACTAAGTGTGCAAGGAACAGACAAGAGCTGCAAAACAGATGTTGCTATTATCCTGATTTTTCTTACTTGGGGACATAAAGCACCCCCTTTCTGCTCCCTGGTTTATTCTGATGCGTTTCGGGGTGACTTGCTCAGGTGCAAAGTTTTGGGGAGAACACAGAGGCGACATAATGGGAATGGAAATGATAAGCTGGAGGCATTGTGGGAAAGAGAGATTTTCCCCATAGCAACCAACCATGGAGGAAGGCTCCGAAAATGATTTATTAAAAAAAGAAAACAAGCTGGAAAGAAATTGTTTAAGAAAAGGCACAACTTGTTTTGGGTAGTGTCAGGCAGAAAAAAATATATGAAGACCTCCCCTTTCTCCACTGAACTGCTCTTATTCATCTGGCTGGAGAAGTCTGGGAGCTGAAGTCCTTCAGACTTAAAGTTGCAAAGGTTGGAGACCCCTGATCTAGAGGAAAGATGCTCAGCTTTTTCCAGTTTCTTTCCACTTAGAAGATATTGAAATAATCTCCTCCTGGACATAGCGGCTACTCCTGCCCATTGGGAGCAACGAGGAGGTTGAAGCTTTGTGTGGTGTTGCGTGGTCCTTTGTGTGTTAGTCCTCTCCTCACCCATGCGCAGCTCCACTGACTTCCAACTTCCAGGGATGGAAGTTACTCCAGAAGAAGGATTCTCAACTGGGTATCTTTAAGATGGGTGGACCTCATCTCCCAGAACCCAGTATCTGCAGGCCTGGAGTCATTGCATGGACTCCATGATAGGCACAGATTGGACCAAATCAAAACCAGGTATGAACATCACCTGCCCCAGTGATGAGTAAACAGAAGGAATTTTCCAATCCATCCCAAAGGAAGGTTCTTCCAAGGTGGAGGCAACCAAGGAGGCTGCAGAAGGATGGAAAAATGAGTATCAGAATGCAGCCTTTTCAGTGGCCTCCTCTGTCTTCTGCCCAACTTCATTGGCCCCCTCTGTCTTCTGCCCAACTTCATTGGCCTCCTTTGTCTTCTACCCAACTTCATTGGCCTCCCTTGTCTTCTGCCCAACTTCATTGGCCTCCTTTGTCTTCTGCCCAACTTCATTGCCCCCCTTTGTCTTCTGCCCAACTTCATTGCCCCCCTTTGTCTTCTGCCCAACTTCATTGGCCTCCTATGTCTTCTGCCCAACTTCATTGGCTCCCTTTGTCTTCTGACCAACTTCATTGGCCTCCTTTGT
>JAPKID020007827.1:0-10121 GCA_026931265.2 Tropidonophis doriae
GTTGGCTCTTCCTGGAACCATTCCAATAGTTACCAAGATTCCATGTAATTAACATCCTTAAAGCCCTTTCTTCATTCTTTCCTCTTCTTTTCTTTACAAGATTGCAAAGATCTGCATGATTAGCTCAGCATTTAGCTGCTGCCAAAACGTTGGTGACTCTGTCCTATATCAATAAATTGTTTGGATTCCATTGGCTTGTTTCTGACCTATTGATTTTCTTTGGGCTTGGATTAGCCTGCCTTGCACCTTTCCATAAATACCATTAATAACTTATCAGGTTATTTTATTATTTGTTTGCTTGTTTCAATTGATGTGGCCACACATCTCATTGTCTTGGCCAGGATTAGAGCAGTGGCTGATTTACAGCTCTCAACATCTCTCCTTATGGGATTAGCCAACATCTAAAGGGTAGGAGGGGTGTGGTGGCTCAGAAGGACGCAGTAGCTCAGCGTCTAAGATGCTGAGCTTGTCGATCAGAAAGGTCAGCAGTTTGGCGGTTCAAATCCCTAGCACTGCATAATGGAGTGAGCTCCCATGACTTGTCCCAGCTTCTGCCAACGTAGCAGTTCAAAAGCATGTAAAAATGCAAGTGGAAAAAATAGGAACCATCTTTGGTGGGAAGGTAACTGCGTTCCATGCAATTTCGGCATTTAGTTATGCTGACCACATGACCACGGAGACATCTTTGGACAGCGCTGGCTCTTCAGCTTTAAAACATAGATAAGCACCTCCCCCTAGAGTCGGGAACGACTACCACTCTTTACCTTTAAAGGGTAGGAACCCCATCTCTTCCTCAGAGTTACTCTCCTAGACAGAGTTTACAGCTTCATGGTGGACAAGAATGGAGTTGCAGAGTATTATTCTTAAGGTCTCACACCTCTGTCCCAATACTTCCCTGGTTGTAGAAAAAAGGAATCAAATTTTCTCTTGGACACCTTCTCTGTTTGTCTGCAAGAGTTTCATTGAGCACCTTTTCTGACACGTGCTGCTCTTACCTAATTATTCTCAGTGTACTTTCTGACACTTTTCTGCTTGTAAGTGGGAGGTGTAAACATGTACAGCAGTTGTAGGTTAGCCATCAACCATGCTCTCCATTTCTTGACACTTTTATAAGCAGCACAAGCCACGGGGAAGCACATAGACCTGATTTCCCAGTAGGTGTGATCCTACCCTTCTATAAATTAGACGGACTGTATCAAGAAAGGTATGCCGTTGGATTGACAAATGCAGGCTGCTGATCGAGCCTTGCTAAGAAGCATCACCTTTATTTGGATTCTGTTGTAGCCGCTGCTACCTGGGGAGAGGAGCCTCTTTGGTTTCTGGAGGCCGGCTGCAAAAGGACAAGCATGGAGGGTTTGCAGCATGGGGTATTTGTAGCCACCCCCACCCCCAGAAATGAATAACAGAATAGTAGAATGGCAGAATAACAAAGTTGGAACACCCAGGGGTGGATTGAAAAATGTTAGCAACCAGTTCTCTGCCTGGTTGCTGGGTGGGCGTGGCCATCATGGGCTCAGCATCCTGCAAGACGGCGGGTGGAGTGGGGGGTGTTTTCGCCCTCCCCAAACTCTGGGGGCTTTCCTCGAGCCTCTGGAAGGGTGAAGATGGCCTCCCCTGGGATCTGGAGGCCAGAAACAGGTCCATTTCCAGATTTACGGTACTTCTAGTAGGCCCATTTTTCACCCTCGCCAGGCTCTGGAAGCTTTCCCCGAGCATTCATTCTCCAAATGAAAATTTCCAAATGTCATTATCCAAATAGGTAACATCATCAGTGTTAATACTGATGGTCATCAACACTGGTCCTGATGATGCTACCTAGTTAGGTAATGAAACGTCTGCAAGGAAACGAGCAAGCTCAGAGAGCACCAGGGACCCCTCAACCTAGAAGATCACGTAACAATCACTATCGGAAGTGCCGGGATTACAGTCATTGAGCGAAGCAATCACATAACATCTTACTCAATAATTTCTTTGCTCCACCACCAAAGATTCCAGTCTCAATTGTGGTCGTACGTTGAGGATGACCTGAACTAATAGAATTAAGGGAGAAGCAAAGGAGTAGACCAATAGCAGTAGGACAATTGTACACAAACCAAAAAGAGCCACCTTCAAATACCTGCTGGACAATGAAACTCAGCTGGCCATTTCAAGACATATTCTTTCTGCCTTCCTTCCCTCACCGAGTTATTCTCCTGAAGTACAATGAGGCCTTGAACTCTGAGGATAAGAAGGACCTGAGATTTCAGACGGAAAAGGAAGAAGAAGGTAAACTGAAAAACGTCCAACGGAATGGATAAAAGACCCTGAGAATGCAGTACTTAAAGGCTTCTGCCTGAGGGAAAGCAAACTTTCAAGAACTTGGAAGGAAGACCCGGTCACAGGTCAAAAGCTCCTGCATCCACCCATCAGTTCTTCTCCTCGCCTGCCCAGATCCCTTTGTTAGAAGCCTTTGGCTCTCTTGCATCAGGTCTCAAGGGCAGCCTTTGATATAATCTCACTGTTTCTGCTCGCAGTTTCTAGTTTATTATCCCTGCATGCTTGTCTGTCAGGCACAATTGAGGTTAAAGCCCTCGACACAAGTGATAGCTAGGAGGCTGATGCTAAGAAGTAGCTGTTGGCGATGACATCAAAGACCGAAATTCCCCATTGCGTCACGGGAGTAGATGGTGGCTAAAGGCTGCTCTCTTGCATTGCTTGATGCTAATGCAGCTTTCAAGTGGATCGGAAGCCCTGCCCACTTTTTGTCTCTGATCAAGACTGATTTCTATTTTTCTCCCCCATTATGTATGTTGCAAGCTTATTTCCTTTGCCTTTATTTTCAGGACTTCTAGTGCTAGTCGCCAGGTTGACTGGCTTCCTATAAGGGTTGGAACAATTTGTAATGCTACTAGGGGGATCGATGGCTCTTAGCCTTGATGGAACTGGGAACTGCCTCTGAAGGCCAATTCCTAGAAGGCTCATGGGCTTCTTCATTGGCCACTTTGAGACTGGGCTTTGCTTCCTCCTTCTCTCCCTTCCCTTCCCTTCCTTTCCTTTCCTTTCCTTTCCCCTCCCATCCTTTCTGTCCTCTTCCCTTTCCTTTCCCTTTCCTTCTTGCCTTCCTGTTGCCTTCCTCCTTTCCTTCCTCCTGCCCCCGTCCCTCCCTTCCCTTCTTTTCTTTTCCCTCCCTCCTTCCCTCCTTCCCATCCTTTCCCTTCCCTTCCCCTCCCCTCCCTTCCTCTTCCTTCCATCCATCCATCCATCCATCCATCCGTCCATCCGTCCGTCTCGTCTTCTTAACCAATACGAGTTTTACAATTCAGAACAAGCACTTTAAAAAAAATGTAGGTCCATTCATAAAGATAGTGGGGTTAACGTCTTATTGACTAAACGCAGCCTGAACAGAGGCTGATCTGTTTATAGTTTTCTTTGAAAAGTGATTCAAAGATTTCCCTCCATGCCCTTCATCTTCTAAAGCTAATAAGCAACTTTTCTCTCCCTAAGAATCCAACAGGAAAGTTATGTTTCCATGCTCCTCAACCTCCTTCTTTGTGTTGCACAGCATCTCCCCTTGATGAGTGCTCTTAAAAGTTAACGCATGGGCCCTGAAACTAAGGCCCTCACTCTTGGAGAAGGAGGAGAGAGTAGGTGAAGCAGGGCAGCGCTGTTGTGTAGTAGTTGGGCAATCGTTTGTGGCTGATTGATACCACTTTCCCCCCTTCTGTGCGAGAACACCCTGACATTTTACACTTTGCTACTAGCAATCTCTTTTATGGGATAATTGCTGTAGGCAGAATGTAATGAGCTGCTAAACTTTTTTCTCTGGAAATCCTCCATGGGCCCGCCTGTGTCTAAGATTGGGCCAAAGTCCTTTCTCTTTCTTTCTGTTTTTTCTTTTTGTTAAAACGTGCGTCTTTCTAGCAGGCACCCAAGCTCAGAAGTTCAGGCAAGGTGGAAGGTTTGTTTCAAGCCTCCCAAATTGTGCCTGAGTAGGGGGTGGGGAGAAAGAGAGAAGAAACATGGGCTTACAAGGATCAATTTAAAAGCTGCTTCTTAGAAAAATGGCACAGAGGAAGGTCAGGCCAGCATCGTTCATTGGCTTTCAAAAGAGTTCAGATTGAGCACAGTCAGAACTCCAAGCTTTTACTCAAAGCAATAAAAGTTTATTTTATTTCCTATTCTCCCTCCTAATGGCCGCTATTACTCAGAAACTATTCAGCTATTTTGTAGTCAATAAAAAGGCCAGAGAGGTGGCTCTCCTCTCTCGATGCTGTGTTAAAAATAAAAAAAAATCAAAACGGAACAAAAAACGGAAGCACTTACTAAATCACTGCCAAGTAGGACTTCCCGGGTCTGCCCGAGTGGGCAAACAGCTGGATTTCTATTGGGACAAGAGGCAGAATTAGCACAACCCTCACCCGAGGGCACTGCTTGTATAAAACAGCCTCCTCTTTGGAAAATGTGTCAGATTTTGCACGGTAGCAATAAATCCACCAGGTTGGAGGTTGTGGACGCTTGCTTTTCCACAGGAAGAGTTTGAACTTGAGTCACCCAAATACAAGGGTGAGCTTGGATCTCGGTTTTTATTTTTGCTATTCTTATACTTTATTCATTAAACATAAAAGTCAAGTGAGCATCCAAAAATGCACCACAGATACCATTGAGTGGTGCTAATGGCTGATACGGGTTGCTGCCAGTGTCCTAGGCATCAACCAAGTACCTCCTTAAAATATACAACGTTCCGAGCCACACAGTTTTTTGCAGTTCTGCTGGTCATAAGTCAAAGACCACTTGTATTAGTTTTTACTATTGTAATAAACATTCTTAATCAAAGTTGTTTTTTAAAGCACTTAAATCCATTATTTCTGCATTGATTAACAATTCCTAACTATAAAACTAAGAATGCAGGATGGAGGATGCAGAAGTAATTGGTAGATGCTTTGTTTCTGATGGGTACCAAAGTCTTCAAGTGTTTGTCTAAATCTATGGGAGCAGCTTAAAAGGGTTGCACTGAAGCACACACACACAAAATGGATAAGAAAACAGTTTATTTTACACAGAGGAGAAGAGTGCTTTTAAGTGCAGAAAAATCTGTGGAGAGTAACAATTGAGAGACACAATGGAGGCAAATGCCATAATGGAGCAAAGCTATAAAGACTATTTAGCTAAGGATGCAATAATAGGCATCTAACTAAATAGCATCATTATCTTCCTCTTTTGTGGTTTCCTTTTCTGTGGAGAATCACCTGGTTGGCAACTGAAAGTTATGTAAATAATAAAGCCGAAAGGATTCCTTGCCTGTCTTTTGGAACACAACAGAGGCAAATAAGCAGAGATGCATGGCTGGGAGCGCAAACAAAAGGACCTTAAAAGTAGTCGTCCTTCTGTGAGGCCTCCTTTAAAATTCAATAAAGAGCACATTAATTGCCACGAATCATTCTCCCCAGAAAAAAAATAAATCTGAGTTACTGTATTTTTCAGAGTATAAGACTCACTCCCCACCCCTAAAAGAGGGTGAAAATTTGGGTGCGTCTTATACACCAAATGTAGTCCCACCCACCTGCTGGCTCCCACCCTTTGGCCTCTGCCCCCCAGCAATTAGCCTCCTTACAGCAAACAGCAAACAGCCTGTTTCAGTTACAGCTTCAGCACAGCCTGTTTAGCACAAGCAGCTGATTGTCGGTTGGATCGGCCTCCCAACCATCATCTGTTTCAGGCTTCAGGGATCGCTATTCCCTATTGCCACCTCTCTCCGCCCCATCTTCAGCCTTCACATCCTGTTTTTTAACTCTGTGCTCCCCGTTTTCAGCCTCTGTGTGCCCCATTTCCATATTCCAATCCCTGGAACAGGCGGAAAATGGGACACACAGAGGCTGAAAACGGGGCATGTGGAGGCTGAAAACGGGATGCAGAGGTCGAGAATGGGATGTGTGGAGATGGCAAAAGGCTATGGCAATCCCTGCAGCGTGAAACACTGATCCTCAGGAGGCGGATCCAACAATCAGCTGCTTGTGCTAACCAGGCTGTGCTGAAACTGAAATTTGCTGCAAGGAGGCAAATTTCTGGAAGGGAGAGGCAGATTTTTTTCTTGTTTTCCTTCCCCAAAATTATACTTATACTTTGGAGAGTCATATTTCCCAAAAATATGGTAGTTCCTCTTTCTCCAGAAGAAACTGAAAAGCAGAATAACTCTGGATGAAGGCAGGAGAACACTGTCTAGCTGCCATCGGGCTGATGTCTTTTTTTGATTCCAGCTATGCCTTTTTGTTTCTCATTCTGACAGTTTTGTGAACTTTCCCAGCCTTCCTGAACTTCCTGAACTCTTGAATTCTGAAGACTCTTAACAAAAGAAGATAATAGAGCAGGAATTAAAACAAGGTTTAGGAGAACCGTTGAGATATTAGACGGGATTTCCTTGCATTTTGCGGTCAAAAGGAGAGAGCTACAGGAAGACTGGTCAATGGTACAGAAAACTATTAATATCAGCAGACTCCATATTTCAAATCTCTACATCTATGACCTGTGTATGAAGGTTTCCAAGCCAGCTGCACTAGCTGAGTGGTTTAAAAAAGCATGTAGCCCTGAAGCTGTAACACAATTCCTTCTTTTTCCTCCTTAAAAGGCAAAAGGCCTGGACAGATGATTTGAAGTTTGGCCATGGTACAAACTTTGTATTGCTTCAAAGTAGCCACAGTGAACTTCAGACAGTGGAAGAAGCCTCATCAATTTTTCAAGTTTCTTCAAGAGACGGAGAACAAATCTTGCTAGATACCAGATGTGTACGGCCAAAGGAAGATATCCAAAAAATATTTGGATATGGTGCAGAATCTTTTATCATATATCAAAACTCATGGGTGAAAATAAGCTACTCCCTGAGTACAGATTGCTATCAATTCCACAAACTTTTACATTTTACCAAAGAGCATCTCCCATTATAAAGTTAAAGGCTTCTACTGTACTGCCGTAAAATGGATGCTACTGTACAGTGCAGTGGAGTTGCCATGGTAATGGCTTCACAGTGGTCCACAAGGGGACTCCCTCTGGTAAGGGGGAAGATCCAACATTAGAAATTACGTTTCCCAATTCATCCTTACCAGCATCTATAATAATAATTATACTTAGGGCATCTGTAACAATAATTTGATTGATGGGCAGCTTTGCTGGCTGGGGAATTCTGGGAGTTGAAGTCCATCAGACTTAAAGTTGCCAAGGTTGGAGACCTCTGCTTTATATAACACACATGCATGCACACACAGAGATTATGAGCTTGGGACACTCGGTGAGAACTAGCCAGGAATTTCTACTTCATTTTTTTTTTCTGAGTGATGGCCAGGAATGTAGTTTCAAACACCTTTGATCTTGGGCTCTTATAACCAAGAGAACTGATCAAGCAAAATATGTACCATGAATAATTCTGAAAATCTTCCCGCAGCTGTTGAACGGAAATAAAATATTGCCAGGCATTTATGAATAATTGAAAGAGAAGTGATGCCTCTTTGGAGAAGGGGTGGGTGGGCAACATAAATTAACAGTGATCTTATTAATTGATGAAAAGCAAAACCTAAATTAACTAGTGGAATGATTATAAATTATTCACTCAGGCCTGCTGTTTACTAACAAATGCATTGAGGGTGAGTTAGTAAAATGGCTGGGGAAAGAATAGAATATTTGGGATATCAGTTCTATAAATTCTGGGGAAATTGCCTTGTATTTAAGGAAGGCTTGTTAAAGGAAAAGATCACTTTGCAATGTCCAATTTAAAATGAAATACATGCAGCTTTAATGGAAAGTGTTCGATGCTTAGTGTAATGTTGAGTTATACATAATTAATTTCTTTTTTAAAAAATGCTTGGGGAAAAGCTGAGAGAGTTACAAGAGAGGTAATGTTTAGCAAACCTCTACTTCCCTGAGGTGTCTTTCGGGAATGAGGTGTGCTTTTAATATGCAAGAAGCAATTGTACTAACTAGAAGCTGTTTTATGTTCTACATGATGCTGGCATCAAGTTGATGAAAAGAGATTCTTGCAATGGAGGCCAAGGGTTGTGAATAGAATAGAACAGAACAGAACAGAACAGAATTCTTTCTTGGCCAAGTATGATTGGACACACAAGGAATTTGTCTTTGGTGCAGATGTTCTCAGTGTACATAAAAAGACAAGATACATTCATCAAGGATCCAAAGGTACAATACTTAATGATAGTCATAGGGTACAAATAAGCAATCAGGAAAGAATCAATATCAATATAAATCGTAAGGATACATGCAACAAAAGTACAATCCTGCAGTCATAAGTGGGAGGAGATGGGTGATAGGAACAGTGAGAAGACTAATAGTAATAGTAATGCAGCCTTAGTGAATGCTTTAACAGTGGTGAGGGAATTGTTTGTTTAGCAGAGTGTGGTTGACCTCATGACGTGGATGTTGCAACATGCCGAATGAAAAAAAAATGAAGGGGTTAGATAGCTTAGTGGACATGACACTAACTTTAGCTACAGGCACAAATACACTTTAATTGAATAGTGTTAATGACCATTTAACTGGTAATGTGACCAACATGGACTTCTCGTAATATAATTGTATGAGACAATCTAGTCAAATCCTGCAGTCTATATTAGTGCGGTATGCCTGCTGCTGTAATAATAATAATAATAATCTTTATTGTCATTGTACTAAA
Source organism: Tropidonophis doriae (assembly GCA_026931265.2). Taxonomy (NCBI): domain Eukaryota; kingdom Metazoa; phylum Chordata; class Lepidosauria; order Squamata; family Natricidae; genus Tropidonophis; species Tropidonophis doriae. The sequence goes on from JAPKID020007827.1 coordinate 8,654, forward strand.
ATTACAATGAAATTGGTTATAGATGTATAGATGACAGGCTAATGTGTCTGGGCCAGCAGGATGCTATACCTGGTTTACTTAAACACAAATTGAAATTGGCCACAAAGCACTATGCAGAAATAATAAACTGCTTGTTGCTTTCCTTTTCTGCTCTTAACAAGAAATATTAGCTGGTTTAAGCAAGTGTGGCACAATTTAGAACCTATCGTAATAGAATCTAAAACAGTGGTGAAATTCAGATTATTTTTACTATCGGTTCTGTAGGCCTGGCTTGGTGGGCATGGCAGAGGAAGGATGCTGCAAAATCCCCATTCCCTCCCCACTCTGGGACTAGCCAGAAGTGGCATTTGCCAGTTCTCTGAACTACTCAAAATTTCCACTACCGGTTCTCCAGAACCTGTCAGAACCTGCTGAATTTCATCCCTGATCTAAACCAAAGAGCATCTCCCACATTTGTGTAGATTCCTGGAAGTTTTTAAGAAGATATTGAACAACCGTTTGTCTGAAATTGGATAGGGTTTCCTGCCTGAGCAGAGAGTGTTGGACTAGAAGACCTCTTAAGATCCCTTCCAACCCTGTTATTTTCTTCTCTTCTAATTTGTAGACTCAACACTGGAGAATACATCCTGACGGCGACAAAAAGTATCTACACAATCTTATAGCTAGCAATAATTAATAATTGGAGGTGCTGCCAAAGGTTTCCTTGTTTGCTTATTTTCCTTTGTTCTCTAGTACAATCTTTTCCAAGTTAATTGGACAATTTACCAGAGGCTTTTAATACAGATTAATCTTTTTTGTTTGTTTATAAGCAGGTTGATTCATAAATGACAAATATATCAAATGCAGAATTCAGTTTGCAGTTCTGTTTCGTGGACTGCAGCCTCCCAGGAACTAATCCTTTTAGTAAGCAGATGAGATTTTGAGAGGTTCTCTCCCTTTAATGGAAGAACAGAGCTGTGTCTTTCTAGCTGAATTTCTTAATCTACCTCGTCATCAAACAGGGAAGGTCTCCCATAATCAATAAAAAAATAAGATTCAAGGACCAGGGCTGTGGGCTTTCTGAAAATGGAAAGAAGAATCCACCTTCTCCTTAAGATATTGACAGAAGATTTTGTCAGTCAGAGCTGCAGTAAGATTATTTATGGTATCTTGTGGAACTTGCTGGCATGCTAGATAGATTTAGTATAAATGAATGGCTGTGTGGAACCTGAACATAGAACAATTAGTAACAGAGTTGGAAGGGACCTTGGAGGCCATCTAGTCCAATCCCCTGCTCAAGCAGGAGAAGACCCTATACCGTTTCAGACAAATAGTTGTCCAATCTCTTCTTAAAAGCCTCCAGGAATGGAGCACCAAAACTTCTGAAGACATGTCATTCCACTGGTTAATTGTTCTCACTGTCAGGAAATTTCTCCTTTGTTCTAGGTTGCTTCTCTCCTTGATTAGTTTCCACCCGTTGCTTCTTCTC